>JACEIK010003889.1:37918-53567 GCA_018107945.1 Datura stramonium
GTTTCACCCCGTATTCCTGTTCCTGTGGGTTTGACATTCCGGTTCTTAAAAAGAGCCACTATATTACTTGTACGACCCGTACACTTGCGGGCTCATCACACAACACCCTCAAACTACAAATCGAGCTGTAAAACAATGATATAAATCCACTTGTAGTCTCAAAATTCAGTACGGAGGTTCAGTTCACTAGATCACCCCCTAACATAACATAACACATAAAGATTTTAATCAATACTAATCACATTTAAAGTTTTAAACTACCCTATTGTGGAGTTTTCACTAACTCACTTGTACTATGGGAGTCTAAAGGGTACTAAAGCTCTAACCATTCCATAATGACTAGAGAGGTGGTTACATCAGATGCCGACTAAACTATCATTCATCCCTGAATAGTCAATAAAGGAACAGGGAAAGAACATACCTAACTCAAAGCTAGAGATATTTGTTGGCATGTCCGATTTAGACTCCCAAATGGCCTCCTCCAGAAGAAAGTTCTTCCATTGGATCTTCACAGACGCGATCTCTTTTGATCTCAGCTTGCGGACCTCCCTATTCAAAATAACCAATAGCTCCACCTCATAGGAGAGGTTCTCATCAAAAAATACTAAATCTCGATGAATAATTTAGGTTCCATCCCCATGATACATCTTCAACCTAGAAACCTAGAAGACTAGATGAGCTACGGACAAACTTGGAGGCAAACCCAATTCATAGGCCACCTCCCTCATATGTCAAATAACCTCAAATGGACCAATGTACCTGGGACTAAAGCTATCCATTCTTTCAAAACAGCATCAAACCCTTCATGGGTGAAACCTTGACCAAGACTTCCCCTCCCACCATGATCTCTATGTCTCTAACATCCGATAAGCATATTACTCATGTCTGCTTCAAGCTGTCAAGAGATTCTCCTGAATCACCTTCACCTTTTCCAAGGACTCCTTTAAAAGTTTAGTACCCCATGGGCTCACCTAAAATTCATCAAACCAACTAACGGTAGATCTACATCTTCTTCCACACAAAGCCTCAAACTACACCATACCAGTGCTCAAGTGTAACTGTTATTGTAGGAAAACTCATCCAATTGCAAGAAATTTTCCTAATGGAACACAAAATATATCACACAAGCCCAAAGAATATCTTCCAATACATGAATTGTCAACTCAGACTACCCATCGGTCTTCTGGTGAAATATTTTACTCAAAATCCAACCTAGTACCCAACTCAGCCTATAAGGTTCTACTACTAACCTTGATTGAATTCATGACTAAAAGACAAGAAGTAGGAGCTGTGTTTGGTGTTGATGAGCCCGCAAGTGTACGGGTCGTACAAGTAATATAGTGTCTCTTTTTAAGAACCGGAATGTCGAACCCACAAGGACAGGACTACGGGGTGAAACCTTTTCAAGTGTTAATTTACTACAACTACATGTGAAGACAACGATTAATGAAGAGTTTTTGTATTTTGGAAACTATTTTTATAACAAAATAATGTTTATATAGTTGAATGTTGAACTATGAATGTGAGCATCTTGAGGTTACAAAGAACATGTAAAGAAACTAATTATCGATACACATGGTTTATCTTTTCTCTGGTTGCTAATCGGAACTTATACTATGGATTAAAACTCTCGTATTTAACCCGACTTAAGAATAATGAACCTTCCACCTACATTTTGCATGATAGAAGAAATTCAAGTTCTAGCCATACAAACCGATTCCACACATGACTAATACGACTTTCGGGTATATTTCTATCACGAAGGTAAATCAATTCCCAATTTTCCCAAACAAAGAACAGATCATATCCTATTAATTCCACCAACTTTCAGTTTGCTTTGCCCTGCCGGTGGCTTCGTGGACTTTAGTTACATTAACATTGGCCGGATATTAGCACGTAGTAGAGCAAGAATTAAATAGAACAGCCATAGAAGAAAAGATGAAAACAACGAGATAATCAATAATCACATTTCAATACAATAGTTCATAACCTCGGCCAAGAAGAATTAGCCACTGCGTTTGTGGATTGAACAGCGTTAAATGAATGGAAATCATACAAACAATTGAAAGGGAAGAAGAAAGAAAGGGATAGAAAACCCTAAGAATTTTCGTCCTCAAAAGCGCACTGTAACCCACGTTCTTGCTCCACCAAGTCGGGAATAATTAAAAATGAACCTAAGTGTTCTCTTTATACTAGGGATAATTTTTCTAGGAATAGCAAGCAATGTGTCACGAGTGCGTAGCGGAGCACGCACCAGTTACACGGTCTTGACTCATGGAAGCCCTCACGAAATTGGCCGCCGGTAATTGCTCCCAACGTGGCACGGCATTCAACGCGGAGCATGTCCAGTGTGCCATGGTGCAATCGCGGACCCTCTCACGGGAATTGCAAGGTACGAGGGAAATTAATCCCAGCGTGGCCTGTTTGTCCCGCGGACCTTCCTTTGATTTCTTGCACTTTTAATTCCCGGGCAGATTGCATCATGATAGCGGCGTGTCACGGCTCCATCGCCGAGCCCTTGTATTCCTTGCTTCTCCAAACGCTTCCTTGCTTTCGTTCGAGTTCATCTTCGATTTCTCCCAACATGTCATTTATCTCCATCAAAAGCATGTTTTTCACACCAAAACAACGCTATGTCATGTTGGTTAGTATAAATCACACTTCCATTACAATTTACATGAGAATGTACACACATTATTGGACAAACAAAGCAAAAGCTATACAATTGAGTATCGATTTGGCATATAAATATGCCCACGATCACCTACCCCACACTTAAAATCTTGTTAGGTCACTCGAACAATACTTATACAGCCTCATGAAATTGATGTCCCATCATGGCTACTTTTGGCACGACAATCCAAACTACGGATTATACCGATTATGTTCTACAATAAATAATCAAGAAAACATGCATAGTATCATCATTTACAATGATGCTTAATAAATCAGACCTCCTAGCACAAGAATGGGCTCTCGATATCGGCAAACTCATGCATATTAGGCGGCCAAGATATCCGACACGAATTTATTCTATCATCAAACATGTGCCCTCACAACATAAGAGAGATTCCCCTGTTTTACTCACATGAACTCTAAAGAATTTCATGTCGGGAAATAGATACGCACAATTTCGCTCCTCTCCCAAAAAGAATTCACATGCATTGTGTCATGACCCATAAGCTTGCCTCAATTAATGACCTCCCACTAATATAGGATGCGTGATGTAAGATCACGTAGGACTTAACGGGTTGTAATGTAAGCTCACGGAGCCTTTAGTATATCTTTGGGCTAACCAATAATAGTAACTAGCTTACTTGGCTTTTTCACACATCCCATCAAATTAGGAAATATTTTCTTCTTCCTCTCATCATTCTCTTGAAGTTTATCTTTATTTTATTCCCCATTTCTTTAACACACCGGACTAACGAAGAAAAAATAGGTTATACAACTTTCTTTCCTTCAAATCCGGCCATTTCACCCTCGACTCTTTTTTCTTTCTTTCTTTTCTTTTTCATCACTTTTCTTTCTCCTCCCTTCCTTTTCTTTTATCATTTCCTCCACTTGACACCGTGGGAAAATTATATATTTCTTGAGCGCTTAAGAGCTTGGAATTTGGTTTAAGGACCATGAAAAGAAGGGTTAACTTAGTTCACACCCTTTTTGACAAAGAAAAACGGAAGAAGAAAAGAATTTATAAAGGCTAAGGCTCTTGGGCTAATTAGGATTTAATCTTCAAGGCGGATATGAAAAGGAAAAACAAGAAAATTTTTGGTTGACAAAGAAATGCCTACATCCTTTCCTACACTACGCTTCCTTCATTTCGTTTCGTACACACAACGAGCAAGTTACAGACAATCCACAATAGCATGGAATAAACGTGACCTCACTATACACTCGTGCACATGCTCTGACTCAAAGACGACTTCTGAGACTCTTCAATCGTTAATCTGCAATTCAAAATTAAGCCTCAATCACACCGAATCGAATTCATAATAAGTGTCTCACATATGTACAAATTTGCATGCTTTCTGAATCATCTTTGCGGTCTAAATATTATGTACAACACACTTAGTAACCAAGATGTAAGTAGCCATAGGTAGCAACATGCATGGGATACAAGCCAACAAACCAGCAAAATAAAAAATAAAAAATACTACTCTATCGACTACCCTCCCTTAAGACGGTCGTCATCCATCCATCATAGAGAAGGTCACTGTTACGACTTCGGTTTGATGGGACTCTTCTCGGCAAAAGAAAACGAAACAAACTCAAAACCCAAAAGAAAAACTAGTTACGAAAATAAAATAAAAAATATTTTAAAAATATCGATAATTTCGACAACTATTTTTTACTACATAGCGGCTAACAACATTCAACGGCACACACACACGGCTACAACAACAATATTTACAAAAAGCGGACATACGTAAACGAGTCACATTGAAACAATCACGGCAACAAAACAACAGACATGCGATAATATGCAAGACAAGGCAAACTTCGGCACCACCTAACTTCTCCGCCCCACACTTAAAATCGAACACTTGTCCCGGTGTTTATACAATTACAAATAGAAAGTTGGTTCGTGAAACTCCTAGTCCCAGTCAAAGTACTCCACTTCTTCGCCCGGTGCTGCCGCCTCATCCCCATGCCGAGTCTCCACCATCGTCCTCCTCCGACTCAGCGTCAGGTCCTGTGACGATGTCTCCTCGTCGATGAGACATCATCATCTGAGCTTCACAAAAACTGGGCCCACCCGACATAGTGAACAGGCGTTCATGAAGGTAATCTAAGTGTTGCCATAGCTCGTCCTCAGATTCTTTAGTCTCCACCTATGCGTAGGCTGGAGCATACGCATCCCCGGACATGCGGACATATATTGGTCATCCGGCGTGTCGCTCGTGATGTGAGAACGGGCCGGGTGAGTGGTGTCGGGTGCCTTAGTTTTTGCTTAACATGTCAGCTGCAGCTCCACTGCGGGATGTAGTCTAGGAGCCCCTCTTCCTCGAAGCCTCCAACGCCCCTCGCGGGGGCATGTGTAGTCGGCGGCCCGCCGAATCCCGTACGTATGCCGCGTGCAATCGGGCCTCTTTATGGCGGCGGATATGATCACGCCCCAACATTGATCTCCTGACCCTTTCATCGGGGCATATGCTAAGCATACACGATCCGGGTCACATCCGTCATGTGCCTCCCAGAAATCAACGGAGCAAGCGATTTTAGCGAGATCCTGGCTTCCACATTCATTGTGCATAGGGCGTGTACGATGGTAGCCCCTACTCTTGTTACTGCTCAACGTGCCGTTGTGGACTCCACTTTAATGTGCGTACGATATCACTTTATAGGTGGGTGATATTCGGTACATCGGAGTACATGGGCGTCGTATTTTGCGCCCCTAGGATAGCATTGAGGTGGTGAGGCTCGGTGTGACAATCGGCCTTATTTTGATGGTATGACTTCGGAGCGTCGGGTTCCGGTTGGCGCTAGAACTCCGAGAATTAGGTGCGGTGCTCCTTGGGCTCGTCAAAAATGAAGCGTGACCCGAGCGGCGTCAATATGATGCACCATCAGGGGGAACTCTGTGCCGCGGAGTCTAAGTGCAATGTGCTCCTCACAGGAAGTATTTGTTTTCCTTGTGTTTGGCGTACCACCCCCAACCCCCCTCTCGGTCACCCATCGCGTTCCATATTGTGTGGCCGGCCGCGTGGAAGCTGCCGTGCCTCTTCAGGGCTCTTTGCTCCCAGTCTCAAATCTCTTTCTTGGCGCCTGATGTTGATACGCCCTTCCTTTGTCTTTGCCTGTTTTCGACATTGTCCTGTCAAAGAAAGCAGACAGTCCCAATTTCGGTCAATTTAAAATTAGGGCTGCTGACTAAGGTTGGGTTCGCTCGGCCACCCCACGCTTAGTCTTCGGCTCGCATTTTAGCATTTTGGCAAGATCACATTTGTTTCTTATTTACAAAAAGATAACAAAACTAAAACAACAACCAAAAAAAACAACACAAACAAGATTGCCTCGTGCCTTCTTAAAATTCGACAGTATCACCTCTATGTACTACTCGGACTTCGTCGACTAATTCCAACATACCGCCGATAATCATTTCATCACATGGCACTTGGCTAAAGCGAGAAAAATAAGAACATTCTACAAACTCAGCCTAAACGATTTTCGATTTTACGTGCTTGATCATTTCGTGAAAGTTCACCCAGTTCGTTCCCCGATAATTTCTTCGTTTCTTGAGCATAATACGATAATCACAACACGATTCAATTCACCCAACATGCACTACCTAACAATTTTTCACAATTCAACCTCAATTCAACTTTTTATATGCACAACCCAACCCTAGCTATAATTTTCCCCAATTTTGATCAAGCACATGTTTATATCGATTCATACCATCACAAGGATATTACGAACATAACTTAACAATACTTGGATGATTTGAGTTCATTTCTACCTAGGCTATGGTTTACTCATACTTCATGCTAAAAATCGAAAGAAATTCGACCAAAATAGAGATAAAAGTAATGAGCGTACCTTTTAATTGAAGAATCGGCGAAAACTTGACGGAGGTGCTCTAGGGCCGTGACACGTTAAGGGGGAGGGGATTTTTGGAGAGTTTGTCGCCGGAGGGTGTGAAAATGGGAAAAATGAGGGGATTTGGGTTTTAAAAAGTGGGATTTTCGCGCGGAGTCGCCGGTGACCCGGTGTGACCCGACGGGATTAACACGTCAACGTGTCACGGAGGGTAACGCGGGCCCACGCCCTGCGTGACATGGAGCCATCGCGCGGGCATTCTGGAATTTTTAAAATTCCCAGTTTTGCCTTCCAACGTGTCACGGAGGGAGCGAGCATGCCCTCTCCGTGACACGAGGCCATCGCGCGAGCTCAGCTGTTTTGCCACTTAAAATTTTTTCTTGCCTCATTTTTCTCCCTTTGCATTCCTTTGCATTTTCCCTCCGATCAACTTGTAAACATCTTACCACAAGAATTCGGTTAAATTCCATAGGTTGAGGAACAAAATATTTTTATTTTTCTAGTTATAATATAATAAATAAATAAAAATAAAAGATTCTTTTTCTTCTTTTTTTCGTTTTTCGTATGTACAATATACAATTACAATGCACGGGTTGCCTCTCCCGTGCGGCGCAGGTTTCTGAGTCTCGGCTCGGCGTACGTTTAAGCTCATTACGCCCTAGGGCGACAAGGCGTTTTCTCAACACGTCCTCAACCCTATCATGCTTACCTTTATCGGGGGCTCTCCCATTAATTCTTAATGCTCAACGCCGGAGCATCATTCGGTTGCTCAAGCATGTTGATCACCGAGATTTCCTCTGTACACAGTAGGGAGCTTGGTGGCCTTGTACACATCGTTTCTCTCATGTTTGCCATCGTGTGCTGCATAGTTAGGCGGCACACGGCTACATCTATAAGCGCTTTCTAGGTTGCCAAGAAAGGTCATCCCAAAATAAATGGGACTTCCGCGTCGGCTCCAAATCCAGCACAACAAAATCCACGGGAAGATTAGGGAGCGGAAGCTTGCACTAGCACGTCTCCACAATACCGTCTGGCCTCGCTAAGGGCAGTCCTTGTGCAAAATCAGCATTGTAGGTCTAGGACTTCCTAACCCTAACTTCTTGAATACCGAGGTTGGCATCAAGTTAATGCTCGCTCCCCAAATCACACAAACATGACTCGGATACTTTGCCCGATTGTTATTTGGTGTGAAGCTCACGGGATCTTTTAGCCGTGGGCAATCGGTTACGCTGTCAGGGAAGTGCACCTCCTCTGTAAAACCATGATAGCATATTCGGTAAGCACACTTTTGTTTATTTTGATGTCCCTGCCTTTGTATATTTTGCGTTACTTAGGCACTCCCTGCAGGGCATATCAACAAGAAGGCCAAGTTAATGTGTACTGTTTAGCACCTCCGTGAATTTCTTGAAGCACGCCTCCTCGCACATTGCTTCTTTGTCGTTGAACGGGGGTGGAGGAGTCTTTCGATTCGGCATCTTTGTGTTCCCCCTCTCATCATTACGCTCCGTCTAAAGCCACGCTGCTCCCAGTTGTGGGGTGGTCTTTGAGTTCCACCTCCTTCAGCTGCAAACCCTCACCGTGGTCCTTTGCGTTTACACCTTGGGGTTGGGATGCATTGTCCTTTGGGAAGTCCTCGCCCTAGGCACAGGTGTTACAGGCTCCACGACAAGCGCCCAAGTGATACTCCGGTGCCTTAGTAGCTAGGCGATTGTTCTTAACCCGGTGCCAATTTGACATGAGTCGACTGCAATTGAGCTTGGCTGGCTATCAATTTTGCTTGAACATCTCCTCAACGGCTGGGTGATGGTGGTGGAGGAGGGGCATTGTTGTTTACGTATTGTGGCAGTAGTTACGTGGCCTCTCCTTGATTATTGCATCCCACGGCTCGAACTACGCACGATGGTTGTTGCTACCCCAAGAAGTCGGATGATTCCTCCAATTAGAGTTGTATTGTTCCCATGCTGGTGGTGATTGCTCCTTTGTGCATTAAACAAAGTTCACCGAGTCTGGATTGCTCCACAACACTTTCGGTAGTATTCATTGCTCATACACTTCACACCGGATCTGCCTTGCTTTGCATTTGCGGGGCTTGGGGGCGAAACCAGAAGTTCATGTTGCCGAAGTTAGATTGTTCAATTGATTAAGGCGGCTATACGTACGTGATAGCTATAAACCCATCCAACTTCCAAGACTCCAGAAACCTTTCCTTGCTCCTCCCCGCCAGAGAGTCGCATTCCACTCACACACAGTTCCTGCGAAATACGATTAAGCAAAGTATAAAGCTCTCGTAAGTCTTTTCTAGCTTGTCCCAGTACATCGAATCAGCAAAATTTTGTGTGGGGTTCCAAGCCCTCTATAAGTGTGCCTTGACACATCATTTGATTGATGGTGATGAGGACGGTCCCTCAACAATAGTTTGAATCTTTCCCTACGCCAATCTGATTCTATCCTTCTCTTTGTTTGAAACTTAGAATTTGAATTCAATAATTTCTTTCTGGAAAGAATCGGATCAAAGAACTTCTTTTGCAAGATCATCCCATGTGGTTATAGAGTTTGGTGGCTCGGCTTTCAGCCCTCTTCGGCTTCTCCCAAAAGTGAAAATGGGAAAAGTGTAAGCTGACGTGTGTCTGTTGACACTCCGTGAGGATGAAAGTGTCAACATCTCCCGGAAAATTACGAAGATGTTGTTGTGGATCCTCGTGAGGAGACGTGAGCTGCCGACGTGTGCGGCAATTGCACCATAATGCATTTAAGCTCGAACCTCCCTCCTGGCTCGGGTTTGCGGATGCTAGATGTGACATTACTAGCATGTGGGATTGCCACATGTGGCAAGCTATTGCTAATTCCTCGGGCACTAGTACGCATACAGTGAGTGGATTACACATTGGTTGCTCCATAATAGTTTATGCAGCAAGCTGCAATTTTCTCTCTGAAGCTTCTCTCCGTTGGTGATGGCTTTGTCTTTCCGGCTCTAAGGATGGATCCACCAATTCTTTGTCTCTTGCCGAGTGTTCAACGAGAGTCTGTTATGCAAAATCACGAGGCTAAGACGAGTTGTCAACAATAAAATATCGAAATAGCAAACTAACACGTCTAAGAAAAATTAAAATTTCACCAATTGCCTATGTCCCCAGAGCAACGGCGCCAAAAAGCAGTGAGACGCAAGTGTACGGGTCGTACAAGTAATATAGTGTCTCTTTTTAAGAAGCCCAGGAATCTTCGAACCTGAGGACGGGATACGGGGTGAAACCTTTTCAAGTGTTAATTTACTACAACTACAATAATGAAGACAACGGTGTAAAGAAAGAGTTTTGTATTTTGGAAACTATTTTTTATAACAAGTAAAATGTTTATATAGTTAAATCGGAACTATGAATGTGAGCATGCTTTGAAGTTACAAAGAACATGTAAGGAAGCTAATTATCGATACCGCATGGTTTATCTTTTCTCCGGTTGCTAGTCGGAACTTATGTCTATGGATCAAAACTCTCGTATTTAACCCAACTTAAGAATCATGAACCTTCCACCTACATTTCGCATTAAGAAATTCAAGTTCAAGCCATACAAAACCGATTCCACACATGACTAATACGACTTTCGGGTATCTGATCCACGAAGGTAAATCAATTCCCAATTTTCCCAAACCAAGAAAAGATCATAGCCTATTAATTCTAGCTTTCAGGTTTCTTGCCCTCCGGGTGAAATAGGACTTTTGGATTTACATTAACATTGGCCAGATATTAACGTAGTAAGAACAAGAATTAAATAGAACAACCATGAAGAAAAGATGAAAACAACGAGATAATCAATAATCACATTTCAATGCAATAGTTCATAACCTCGGCAAGAAGAGATTAGCCACTCATTTGTGGATTGAACATCGTTAAATGAATGGAAATCATACAAACAATTGAAAGGAAGAAGAAAGGGATAGAGAAAACCTTAAGAATTTTCGTCCTCAAAGCGCACTTTGTAACCCACGTTCTTGCTCACCATTCTTGCTCCACCAAGTCAGAATAATTAAAAATGAACCTAAGTGTTCTATTTATACTAGGGATAATTTTTCCCGGAATAACAAGCAACGTGTCACGGAGATAATCAAGAATAAGTATTCCCTTCAGGGTCCTAGTTGTTGACCTTCTGAATCAGCTTCAGGGTGCTAGTTGCTTTTCAAAGATAAACCTCAGATCAGGTTATCATCAACTCAGAGTTATGGAGTGTCACATTTTGAAGAAAGTCTTTAGAACTCGGTATGGTCATTATGAATTTGTTCTTAATAAGGTGTTCAAGTAGTATTTGGATATGTTCATCATTATATTAACAGACGATATCCTTATGTACTCTTAGAGTGAGTAGGAGCATTCTAGCCATTTGAGGATTGTATTACAGACTCGTAAGGAGTCAACTATTTGCTAAGTTTAGTAAGTGTGAGTTTTGGCGGAAATATATTGCATTCCTTGGTAATGTGGTGTCTAGTGAGGGTGTGCAGGTAAACTCATAGAAGATTGAGGCGATGAAGAACTGGCCTAGACTTGTCACTCCTATTGACATTAGGAGATTTTTGGGTTTAGCTAGTTACTTTCGAAGGTTCGTAGAGGGATTTTCATCCATTTCTACACCATTGACTATGTTGACCCAAAAGAAGGTCAAATTTCAGTGGTCCAATGCTTGTGAAAGGAGCTTTCAGGAGCTGAAGGCTCAGCTCATTTTTTATGCGATCTTGACCCTTCTAGAGGGCACAGATTGTTTTGTAGTGTATTGTGATGCCTACAGGATTGTCCTTTAGTGTGTGTTGATGTAGCATAGTAAGGTGATATCTTATGCTTCTAGATAACTTAAGACTCGTGAGAAGAATTACCCAATGCACTATCTTGAGTTAGAAACGATGGTGTTTGCGTTGAAGATATGGAGGCACTATTTTTATGCGGTGCACACGGATGTATTCATAGACCACAAGAGTCTCCAGTATGTGTTTACTCAGAAGGACCTAAATTTGCGGCAAAAGGAGATGGCTTGAGCTTCCCAAGGACTATGATATGAGTGTTCTTTATCATCCAGGGAAGGCTAATATAGTGGCTGACACTTTTAGTAGGTTTTCTATGGAGAGTGACTCATGTGAAGACTCTTTGAGAAAATTGACTAAATCAACAAAAACATGTGAATATGGATGATACAATAATGTTTTCAAGCTTTACAAATATATTCCTATGGTCACAAATAAAATTGTCCCATTTTGTAATTAAATATTACTATTACTACTATACTTTATCCAAGATAGAAAGAAAGAGTTGGCTAGAGATATCCATAGGCTTGCTCGCTTGGGGGTTCCCCTTACAAATTTGGAAAATGATGGTGTTATTACGCAGAATGGATCATAATCTTCATTGGTGATTGAACTTAAGGCAAGGCAAGATGAGGATCCTATCTTAGTGGAGTTGAAGAAAGCTGTCTAGAATTGAAAAGTGTAGGTTTCCTCCCAAGGGGGAGATGGTGTACTTTGATATCAAGGCCGATTATATGTTCCAAATGTAGATGACTTGAGAGAGAGGATTTTGAGAGAGGATCACAACTCTTTATATTATATCTATCTAGGTGCCACAAAGATGTACCTTCATCTACACATAGTCTATTGGTGGAATGGCATGAAAAAGGACATTGTAGAATTTGTCGCGATGTGTCTAAATTGATAATAGGTGAAGGTTGAGCTTCAGAGATAGGGAGGTATTCTATAGGATATTAGTATTCCTACTTGGAAGTGAGAAGAGATAAATATGAACTTCATCACAGGTTTATCTCGTATGCACGGACAATATGATCCTATATAGGTGAGTGTGGATCGCATAACTAACTTTGCATATTTCCAACTAGTTAAGACTATAGATTCAGCCGAGGACTACGCTAGACATACATTTGGGAGTTATTTAGGTTGCATGGAGTCCCTTTGTCCATCATTTTAGATAGGGGTACTCAGTTCACTTCAATGTTTTGGAAGTCGTTGTAGAAAGGCCTTGGTACTTAGGTGAAGCTTAGCACAACTTTTCACCCACAGACAAACAGTCAGGCCTAGTGGACCATTCAAACCTTACGGGACATGATGAGAGATTACGTGATCAATTACAAAGGCATTTGGGATGATCACTTGCTTCTCATCGAGTTCGCCTACAACAACTACCACTTCAGCATTCAGATGGCTCTCTTTGAGGCACTTTCTGGGTGGAGGTATAGATCACTGATTGGATGGTTGGAGTAGGCGAGGCTACATTGATAAGTCCATATTCAATTCATGAGGCTATGGAGAAAGTTCAGCTTATTAGAGAAAGGTTGAAAACAACCTAGAGTCGCAAGAAATCATATGCAGATGTTAGGAAGAGAGAGCTTGATTTCATAGTTGATAATTGGTCCTTAAAGGATTCTAAGGCATGTTGCAAAAGTGGCCTATGAGTTGGAGTTTCCCATAGAGTTAGCATCAGTACATTTAGTTTCCATAAGTCATTGTTGAAGAAGTGCATTGGCAAGTCGGTTGTAGTTGTGCCTGTGGAGAATATTGGTGTGAAGGATAGTCTCACTTATGAGGAGGTTCCGGTTGAGATTCTTAACCATCAGGTTAGCAAGTTTAGGAACAAAGAGGTAGCTTCTGTTAAGGTTTTATTGTGAAATCAACTTGTTGAAGGAGCTATGTGGGAAGCCGAACCAGGTATGATAGCAAAATACCCACATCTTTTCCCTTCCAATTCAGTTCCTTTTTGAGGTACTAGTTTCCTCCTCCTTTTGTTATTCAGTTTCATGTCTCTCATTTACTCTCAATTTTAGTGTGTATGTTTGTTTCATGAGTTCAGTTCAGCTATGTATCTCCGTTCAGAGTTAGTCAGTCCCTTAATATTCAGTCTAGAACATTTAGTTTTGGGATTGCAGCTCTTTTCCTACATTTTCAGCTATTTTAGTCTCCATTCGAGGACGAATGTTTCCAAGAGGGATAAAATGTAATAGTCCAAACTTCCTATGACTAGATACAAGGATGGGATTTTTATCATGTAGAAAAATCTAGAAATGCCCTCAATACAAGACTCAGTATGACCTATAGGTGGATTATATAAGTCATAAACACCTGTAGTATAAGGACCTATGAATGCAACAAAATTTGGCAAGAAACAGTGACAGGAACCTATGATTCATACCTTGATTGTACAGGTCATACTAGACAATCTTGGGAAGAGATTCAGAGAAGTGTTCTGAGACTGTGTATGTAACCATGAGCCATGGTATGACCTATGGTAGAGACGTCAGATCGTGGTGAGTGACCGTAGTAGGAGGCTTAGAGAATGATCAAAATAGGACCAAAAACCACGAGACTTAGTAAGAGTTGTGGTAAAGACCAATGGGTTGTAGTTTGGGTCATGGTCACTGACGGGTAGATTTTTAATGCGAGTTTCTATGAGTATTATCCTATCTACGCTTTTAACTCCTAAACCAAGTCATTTTGGATTTTCTAAGAGGGGTGTTTAAGGGTTACACTAATCATAAAATCTTATTCCTCTCCCGAACACCATAGATTGAAGATCAATCTCTCAAGTCTCTCAAGTAATTAGGATTCTTCTTCTTCTCAAATATCTTAGTCTCAAGTCTAGGAAAGAATCCATCGAAGCCCAAATACGTGGGGTCATGAATTGAGGATATCTTCCATTCTGATACCCAATCCAAATCTCATTCCTTCAAGTGTCCAACTATGATTTTTATGAATTTCTACGGTTAGACCTTTTTTGATGAAAAACTCCACGATCTCTAATTAAATTGATTTTCTCATGATTCTATTTATGCTTTATGTTATATTTACATGATTTCTATGAAAAACTCTCATGAATCTCTATTTTCAAGTTATGATGGCTTACTCAATTATGAATGAATTTCATGAATCTCAAGCTTATATATCATAGCTGTATTTTTAGCATTATTTTCATGGCTAGTTCACGTATATTAAGTTATGAATTTCATGATTCATAACTAGCCCATGCAAAACAAAGTATGTTTCATTATTATGATATGAGCACTATGTATGTTCTAAGAGTAGTATTTAACACCGAGAAGGCTAGGGTTTCAGTGCACTCAGATCTCAGAACTATGTTTCATCGTAGCCATGATGGGATCCTCCTTGAGAGTGTCTGTCATGCCCAAATGTGGCCCATGAATTATATCACGCCTTCATATTTCTTACCCTTGGCTAGGTATAAACTCACCTCCCATCTAGGGTTACAAGCTGGACTCCATGTACGCTCACTTGGAGTATGTCGACTATAAGAATCTTCCACTATTCAATGATTTTCTGCACATGTTCATGTTTCACAATATTATGACATGATATTTTGGCTCAATATACACTTTATGATACTTTTACCTATGATTTTAGTCATGTCCATCTTTATGATTTGGTTTTAAAAACCTTTAGCCGTTATACTCAATTTAGGATCAGAACTCATGTTTTAGCTTATCTTATACTAATGATTTTGAAATATTCTTTTTATTATCATGTCTTACTTATCCTACATACTTAATACATTCAACATTCTAATCACATATTTTTGTGTTATATCATATCATGATATAGGTTCGGGTGATTGGTTTCAGCCCTGCTATTAGTCTTGCTCCAATTTAGCCCAGCTCTTGGTGAGTCCTCATTATTCATAGGATGTCAATTTTTGGCTTATGTATCTTTTACGTATTTTAAGTTACAGATTTAGCAAAGCTAGTTTGAGACTTGTATCATCAGCTCATCTTATATTCTATAGGCTTTTCAATCTATGTTGTATAAATTCTCAGTGGTGTTGACATGTTGTCTTCATTTATGCTTTCATGGTATCTTAGATTTCCGCTCATGTTATAATTTGCGCCTTATTCTACTTAGTCTATGCTTGTACATATGTTATGCATGTACCATGAGTTATCTTGGAGTCATTCATGGTTCTATGTCCTGAGTCGCATTCGAGGTCTATGCTCGGGTCCTGACATCCTTCCATTAAAGATGAAAGCAACCCTGATATGTTCCTTAATTGGGTAATGCATTGTGATAGGATCTTCTTGACTAATAAAATATCTAAAGTCTAAATAGAATATT
>JACEIK010003889.1:87508-99677 GCA_018107945.1 Datura stramonium
CTTATGAAAAATTTTTATTTTATAAAAATAAATACTAACATATAAAACTCAAATAACGTATATACCTAAGTAAAACCCAAACTTCAAATTCAATTCAATTTCAAATAATATTCAACTAAGTTTAATCGTGAGACAGACTTGGCGTGCGAAAGGACAGACGTGTTGTTCTTCATAACTTAAGCGGGTCAAAGGTGGGGGACCTCTGATATTTATAGTGAAGTTATTTATCCCATCAAACTTCAGTAAAAGGTATAACTTCTGGACCAACTAGAGGAGCCTGTCTGCGTGACTCGCAGCTCCAATAGTTTTGATATCGAATTTGTCCACGTTACACTGTTTTGTACTCTATCACAGTCCCCTGCTGGTCTATTTCAAGTAATTCTTGATCAAAAAAAATTTGATCTTTTGAAATTTTTTAGTTTCAAGAATGGCTGTCCTAAAAGAAGGAAGCAGACCACCATGGGTAGGTCTTGCTGCTGCTGTTTGGGTACAGATAGCAGCTGGCACAGCTTATACTTTCCCCCTCTATTCCCCTGCTTTGAAATCAGTTTTGGGTTTTAGTCAGCAGCAGCTGACTATTATTGGCGTAGCAAATGATATTGGGGAGAACGTCGGTATTCTTCCAGGCATAGCTTGCAACAAGTACCCACCTTGGGTTATTTTGCTTGTTGGTGTTTGCTTTGCTTTTTCTGGCTATGGTGTTCTTTGGCTTGCTGTTAGCCAGACTCTGCTGTCCTTGCCTTACTGGGTTGTGAGTTCTTGAATTCTTTTGCTTCCTCTCTTTCCTTTTTCCTAGTTTAAGTTCTGCCATGCCTGATCTTCCTCCTACTATTTATTGATTTCTAAGTTGGGGGTGGGNTATTCTCCTGAAGCTGTGGAACTATGAATTATTGATCTGAAATCTGATATAGAAACACTGAGTTATTGTGAATGCTGATACTGGGGGTAATAGATTCAGTTATGGTATTCTTCCGTACATCTAGTTTTGAGTTATGGAATTGAGCCGCCAGCATATTCAAATGTGCCATTGGATGAGACACAAATTCATTTCTTTGAGCTTTGTATCTTAACTCAACTCGTAAAAAAAGAAAAATAAGTATCTTTAATTACTGGAACGTGGAATCTGCATTTGGCTTTTCATGCTGTAGCTTTAAATCCCCAAAACCATGTGTCTTTGATTGTGAGGAGGATTGTGACCTGAATACATGCATGTGACACGAATTCTTCTGTTAATCCCTATTGTATGAGTTCATCAGTAAACTTTAACTTTGGCTTGGATTAGATGTTTTTCATTGTTGTTTTTGAGAAATAATTGGAGGAAATCCAACCATCTCTTATAGGTTTCTATTGTTAGTACTTCTCAGTACTCTCTCCATTTCAAAATAAGTGGTGTTTTAACCTTCTGATTTTGTTTCTACATAATCAACAAGACATATGATCTTCTTCCAATTTTACCCTTATTTAAATGGAAAGAGTTTTACATAATCAAGAAAATATTAAAGCGTTACTATCTTTTTCAAGATATTTATTAAGGGTAAATGAGTAAAAATACATTTTTCTTTCTAGGAATGAGTAATTTTCTTAAGGAGTGTGCATGAGCTAAAACCATCACTTATTTTGAAACGGAGGGAGTAATCTTTTAGAATTCTAGAGATTCTAACAATGAAGAGTTTAACATCCGTGAATATCTGTGCAAGGATCTGAACCTTATAGAGACTCATTTCCTGCCAGAGATTACGGTTTCTAGAATTTAGCTGACTGTACCTTCACAGAAGGCATTGCATATATTAATCATATCTGGTCAACATTGCATTTAGAAGCTGTTTAAATAAAAAGTAACACATAATAAATCTTGTTTTATAGTTTCTCCTTTATTTGTGCTTACCTCAATATGATCAAATGCTGCAATGGATGTACTAGTTCTTGCGCTAACCTTCTTGATGAGCTTCCAACTTATTCCCCCTGCCTTCCTCTGCTCTAGTTTGCCAGCTAACTCTATCATGTGAATCTTTCTGGCACAAGAGTGGAACTATGAAGTGACACATTGGATATTAGTATCTGCTGATCTTTCTTTCAACATTATATCTCATATTTTGTTAGCCTTGTTATGTGCAAGAATTTGATTTAGCGGTGGATAATGAATAAAAGCATAGATAGTAAATATAACTGCAAATGCAGCTAATAGTTCCGTTAACTCTCCTGTGCTTTCTATTTTATTTAATAAAATCTTGCAATCCCCTTATTTTTCTTTTCTTTTCCATAACTACCAGTATTCGTGGAGGAGTAATTATCCTTAATTTCCTATATAACAGGGTTAGGCCAATGCATACAAGAAGAATAAATCGTTCTTTTCTTTTTCTTTTAGAAGCTCTGTCATTGGTGCACCTCTTCCTAGATTATGCACCCTGGCTCTTTTTATCACCTCGTCTATCTAGCGTCTCCTTCAAACCCTTATTTTTCTCAAGCTATTGTTTGAAGTGTTCATAATCTATGTATCACCCACATTCTAAGTTATATGTGCAATAATTATGACAAGTTTCCACTTTGGGGTTTGATCAAAAAAAGAAGAAGAAAAAGAAGTTTCCCCTGTGGGGCATTCCCACTTATATGTGTACTTAAGTGCGATTCTTTTCTTCAAATTTTGTTTTTTATTCTTTAGTGTCTTGGTTCTACCTTTTCATCTCGCCAAAAATGACTTCAATCATTTCAAGCTTACTCAGTTGCAAGTTTGCATATCAGGTGTTGCTGTAAGATGTATTTCTCTTTGGTACTCTCAAGAGGCAACTTATGGAAGAAGTATCTGATTTTGTAATCACTTTATCAATTTCTAGTCCTTGTTCAACTCAATGGCTTTGACCACCTGTTGAGAACAAAGAGATATTACTACATGCTCTTCGCTCCAATCAAAATGCAATGTCTTTGCTTTATTCTGGTGACTTCTTTGATTTGTTTTCTTTAAATATTTGGGTATGACTTCCATTGACATAACTAAGATTTTATAACAAAATTTGAGGTTATGTATTTACAGACAGAACTTGTTCTCATAGTTTTCTCTGTTGATATCTTTTGAATGGCAGCTTTGGCTCGCACTGGTAGTTGCTACAAACAGCAGTGCATGGATGGGCACAGCAGTACTGGTCACCAATATGAGGAACTTCCCTCTCAGTAGAGGCACTGTTGCTGGAATACTGAAAGGCTATATTGGCCTGAGCGGTGCAGTTTTCACAGAGATCTTCGCTATGGTTCTTAATGATTCAGCTTCAGATTTATTACTGTTTCTAACATTGGGAATTCCAATCATCTGTTTGGCCATGATGTACTTTATCCGGGCTTGCACACCAGCTTCTGGCGAGGATTCTTCTGAGCATGTCCATTTTCTTTTCACACAAGCAGCAAGTCTCTTGCTTGCAGTTTATCTTCTCACGACAACAATCTTGAAGAACATGCTATCTCTGAATAGTTCCATCTCCTATATACTTGCTGGAGTAATGGTTATTTTCTTGATGTCTCCTTTAGCAATTCCCTTGAAGATGACTCTGTTTCCCTCTCCCTATAAGAGATCTGGAAAATTAGATGGTTCCTCAAACAATTTGACCGAAGAAGAAGTCAGTTCCAGCCAAACGGCATCCTTGTTAACTCCAATTTCTTCAGAAGCAGACCTTGGGAGCTTTCATGAAGGTGAAGATGTTTCTGAAGTGGACATGCTGCTGGCTGTGGGTGAGGGTGCAGTGAAGAAGAAACGGAAACCTAGAAGAGGTGAAGACTTCAAATTTCGCCAAGCTGTTATTAAAGCTGACTTCTGGCTTCTGTGGCTCGCGTACTTCCTCGGTGTTGGCTCTGGTGTAACTGTTCTTAATAATTTAGCACAGATTGGGGTTGCACTTGGTGTAAATGACACAACAATATTACTGAGTTTGTTCAGCTTTTGCAATTTCTTGGGCCGGCTTGGGGCAGGTGTTGTTTCGGAACACTTTGTGAGGTAATAATCTGGTATATCCCCTCCTGTTTTCTTTTGTTTCCCAAGAAAGAAGGTAATGGTGTGCTGAAATTCCCTCTCTCACTCACCTGGCTGGGGGCAAGGGATTAAAGTGCTTTCAGTTTCAGAAGAAACTCAAAATGCTTTCATATATTTGACATTTCTTTTTGATACTATCCATCTTATAATTGATAATGCATTACTTAAATCATTAAATGTGTAAATTCAAGAATGATTTCAATTGATGATTGCTAGATTGCTGTGTGGCTTAGTTGTGACTGACAATTTTACACTTCTATCATGTCTATCGCAGGTCAAAAACAATACCACGGACATTTTGGATGATGGTAACACAAATCATCATGATTATAACATTCCTTCTTTATGCTTCAGCTCTGAGTGGTACTCTCTATGCTGCGACTGCACTACTAGGGGTTTGCTTTGGTGTTCAGTTTGGTGTAATGATTCCAACTGCCTCCGAGCTTTTTGGATTGAAACATTTTGGCATAATATTCAACTTCATGCAGCTTGGCAATCCTATAGGAGCACTTCTGTTTTCTGGTCTACTGGCTGGTTATGTCTATGACATGGAGGCAGGAAAGCAACAAGGATCGCACTGTCTGGGCCCAAATTGCTTTAGGCTCACCTTCCTGGTTTTAGCAGGAGTTTCTGCCTTTGGCTCATTCTTGAGCATGATCTTGACCATCAGAATTAGACCAGTTTACCAGATGTTGTATGCTGCAGGCTCTTTCCGTTTGGCCCAGGCTTCTGATCACTGATTGGCTTTGTGACGTTGTCACATTTTAGTTTTGCCTGTTTTCATGATACATATTGCATTTCCCTACTGATACGGAAATGCTGTCCCCTACTGTGAACATAACAGGAAGTGTTCTCTCATTGAATGTGGCCGCCATCATGTTCCTATGGGTAAAACCAAAAGTTTAAAGAATGGTTGATGTCCCAGTAAAATGTACTAGTGCGATTTTCTAATGATCTTTGGGGAACAGCTTGAGGCTTCTGTATCAGGAAATAAATAGTGCATTTAATCGCCTGCATATTTCTATTGTTCGTTAACGAAATCTTATTGGCTGATTCAGAAAATGTAGTGGTGTAGTATTAGCTTTTTCTCCTTAGCAGTGCTACCAATTGGTAATCAAGGTGGGAATGGATAATATCTTGGTAGGAAGCGCTTTACACCCTAAGTGGACCTATCCTGCTCGAATTAGGATTAAGTCAGGTCAGTGGACTTCAAATACGAGATGGTTAAACAAAAAAAAAAAGAAAGAGGTTCAAACAATTATAGCTTCCATTTCCACCTTATAAATGAGGGGAAGAGATAGAGCCATAGATTGCACTGCAAGTCCTTAACACACAGCTCATTATTGTTAGAGTGAACTTACTGAAAAATTTGCATTGTTAAGTAACTGTCTGAAAGGAAAAGAATGTGCTAATGTTTAATTACCATGATGCTTTTTCGAGATATAATTATTTGAAAAGAATTTGTATGTCACCATAATAGCCATCTTGAATATGAAGTTCAGTATGTTAAAAGTTTAGAAACTCTGCATTCTGCTGCTTATAGGCAATGAGTTCAGAAAAATATAATGTAACAATTCCCAAAAACACTTGAAAGTCTTAAGGTATCTAGAAGTTAAAAAAAACATAAAGGATAAATCATGTATATGTAGAGAGTTCAATCAACTCAGGTTGGTTTCAAGTCTTGAAACATTGCATCCCACTTAATGTCTTCAACAGCAACAGTTGACCAATTTCCCTCATCAATGGCATCCATGTCTTCATCATTGCGAAAATCCTCAACAGGGGAGCTTGAAGAACTGCTAATCCAGGTATCAGAAGAATCTATCATGAGATTGGGACTCCCATTTGTGAGCATCATCAACCTTCCCTGATTAGGTGTAGCATTATAACTCTGCATTGCTGGCCTTTCCTGTTTAGCTGCAGTTAACTTCTTGTTCCTCTTCAACATAGATGCCTTCCATCTTGAACTGTAATTTCTCAGAGGCAGCAGGGCACTTGAATCTGATCGACGAGTCCATGTGCTCAAGCGCTTGGCAAAATGTTGCTTTGCTTGCCTAATAGCTACAACAAACCAAAAGATATGATGATTTCTTGACTTTCTTCCCTTTTCCTTAGTAGCAAGCTTGAGGATTTCTAACCTATGTTTGGCTATTGAAATACCCATACTTTGGAGAAATTCATGGTTGAAATATTCTATATCATCTTGGTCAAGTTCATTGTGAGCAAAAATAATAGCATAGTCATAAAGAAGGGTAGGGTCAAGGCTAGTTTTGGAGAGCCATGAAAACCAGTCCATGGTGTCCCAGTGTATGCGTGTGATTTGCGAAGATGGGAGAGTTTTAAAGGAGAAGAAAGATGTTGGAGTTTGCCAAATTTTAAGGACTTGAAAGGTTTTCATAAGAGCTGGTTTGATTGGGAAATTGGATGGCAGTTGAAGTTGAGAGTGACAAAAGATAAAGAACCCGTGAACTAATTAAGACTCTGTTTCCTTTCAAGAATAGACCATAAAGTCCATAAGTTTGATCAGACTTTTTGATACCTGCACCAGTGAGGATTTCTCATTGTGGGGTTCATTTCTTCCATCAGTCACGGCTTAGAGGATGGTTTCTTATGGACTTCCAAGTCTTCAACTTTATTTGCAAACTGTCCTTTTCCCATTAAAAATGAATAAACAACGAAAGAGAGGGATGCTTGGAAGTATAATCTTTTTTTAGAAAAAAATTGATATGTTAGATATTGTGAAAATAAAAGTTTAATTTGATATTTTAAGCAAATTATAAGAAAACAAAGAAATTATAAGATTAGGTAGAGTTGGACAGTTTGGAGTCTTTGGACTATGACTCATTATTTAGTGCATCTTGAACCAATCCATCCCTACTCATGTAACATTAACTAATAACACCCCGAGTTGCACATTATCAATCAATTAAACCTTTCTACAAGCTTGTTTGAAGGATTTGGATTTTCTGCTATTGTTGAATTCAACATTTGGGGACACATAAGGTGAAAGTGCTCGCACTACCTTCGAGACCACCATGTCATGTCAAAAACACATTCTTTGAGACCAAAACAACTATAGCTTTGAATATGACTACAAGCAAAATGACAAACTATAATTTTTCACTCACATTTCTTTTATTAGCTCTAGTCATCCAGCAACAACATTATCAGATTGTGCCTGTACAATTTCCCTGGATGAGGTCTAAAATCATACTATAACAACATCTAACCCCATCCAGCTAGAAGTAGCTATATTTTTGTAGTACAACTCAAAATTACTACTTGAATATTATCAGCCAGAGAAATGTCAAAACAATACTACAAATAAATTCCTTCTAAATGAACCCCTGCTCATGCAAAATCACTTCACTGCTTCTTGTTAAAGAAAATAAAAACGGCTAAAAGACATAGAAAATGTCATTGTCCACAGCTAGATCGCCTACAACTAATCAGCAGCCATAAAAGGGTCTGTATCACCAAGATCAGCCACTAATGGTTCCAAATCTGCTTGATCTTCATTTTCTGGGGCAAAGTAAGTTGGAAATGGAAGCATTGAAATATCTGGTTTCTTGTACACAGAATCTTTGATGAACACAAAGTTACCTTCAGCTCCTGGAACCTGAAACGGAAGTTACAGTAAATCACTGGCTCTGAGTTATCCATCCACAGAACTGCACAAAGACTGGCATAATACTGAAGAATTCCACCCTCTTTACAAGATCAAAGCAGTTTAATCACAATTGGAATGACGCCTTTCTTCAGACCTAAATTTGTTATTACCTCCAAGAAAGAAAAATGAACCCCCCTAGTTCCCATATATTTGCAGATAGCTGGTAGTTTTTATAGGGAGCTGATATTCATTACAAAGCACATACCAGGGGAGGGGGAGGTTAATAATGTTGATTGCCCATGTAACACTACCAACTCTCTTTTTCTCTCTTCTTTTTTGATAAGTTACCAACTTTTATGAGTTTGAACGCATAAAATTTCATCTCAAAGATTGCACAACAAAGAAAAATTATATTTGATAATAATGCACACAGGCTGATAACTCTCATATCCACGTGTTTTAAGTTTAAAAGAAATGAGAAGGGTTTCAAAATCTTGCCTGGCCTTTGACCCACATCAAGTTCCTGGCAGGATCAATCTTGTAGACCCAAACATTTTTAACAGTTCGTTGCACTCCACCCATGCGCCCAGGCATCTTTTTCCCTTTAAATACCTTCAAAGAAAAACTTTAAAATGTAAGAGGAAGCTTGTAACATTAACTCGATTCTACAACAGCATTACACAAAACCAATTGTTCGTTTAGTTCCAATCAAATGTTTAGCCAACTTAATTAATCAAGTGTATCAAATGCAACTTTGACAAAGTAAGTTATCTGCCCCAGATGAGAGGTTGAAGCTCCCAACTAATTTAGAATGTCACGGGCTCTTGAGCATACTCTGGACACATGAAGGTCAAACTCAATGACATGATGGAGGATTGCATGAGCATACTTCTCGAAGTGACCCAATGTTTATTAGAAGTACCTGGCCAAAAACTCAGAGACAAGAAACAATTGCATGTACACAAGAGCGGTTACTCTTTTGTAAGCCCAATCACGATCTGTAAGTCCCACAACACACCCTTGATGTATAAAACCCAAATTTTGAATTAAAAAATGATTAACAGCTCACCATATGCTAATTGCGTGGAAGTTCCACCCAAACTCTCAGCAGAGGAACTCTGTCCAAGAAATCATGGATGAACATGATGCGGTAAATTTAGTTTCTTATTAGTTGTTTCTCTATTTCTCCATAATTTTATAGCTGGACAAATTCGGAATTGAAAGGGGTAGGCTCAGCTATCAAAGGGGAGATAAAGGGCTTAATTGTCTTTAAAAGCAAAAAGTGCAAAAAAGTTACAAGGACCATAGAGGTTGAAGCGAAAGCGAGAAGAAAAGCGCATGCTTCTTTGGAGCAAAATTCACAATTTTCAGAATATCAAAAATTATCAGGCATCTCATTATCCAAACAAAATTATCAATCTTCTATGAATTTCTTAAAAATCATATAGCAGTTTAAATAACTAATTTTAGCTTCTAATGTACAATAATGCCGATATTAATCCGACTCCTCAAAGTTGAGATCCAAAGAAGCAACTGATTCTCATTGGAATCACTTTGTGCGACATTGCTTGACGCGCAAACTTCTCAGTGCATGGCTTCAACCTTGAAGAGATAACCCCTTGCTTCACATAGTTTCATCACTAGCTTTTATAATATTGTTGTAAGCAGCCCAAAAAAATTTAACAATGAGAATGTATTTTATATTACATTGTGGAGGAAATAAAGAGAGGGAAGGGAAAACAGAGTTGAGCAATTTTCAACAAGTCTTGCAAAATTTCTCTCTGCCAAATGACTATATATTAGTTTTTTGTAATACACTTCACTGAAGCATCATTTAGTTATTAGTTTACAAGATTTACTTTTCCTTCAAATAAGTAACAATCAATCGCAAATAGATAACATTTTCAATTACATATCATGTTTAAAACAATTAAAATAATATGACGAGTGTGCTATGTGCAATTTAGCATACAATTAGTTATAAGGTAGACCAAAAGAAGTGATTGGCAAGTGCCAACTTATTCACTTGTAAAAATAGAACTCATGCACTGTAATTCACAACATAAAATCAAAGAATAGGTAATAGCTACCTTTCCAGGAGCATCTCTTTGACCTGTAGAACCAATACTTCTGTGGGATAATGAAGCACCATGTGATGCAGGCATACCGCTAAATCCCCATCTTTTCATCCCACCCTACACATGATATTTCCCAATCATTAGTACAGTTCATCAGATGAGACATTGCCTCCAAGAGTGAGACAACACTGACAGTTTAATTTGCATCTTAAGAGGTGGAACAGAAGGTAGAAACTAGAAAGGTGGAATTTGTTCCACAAATAAAACAATATCTCTACCACTAGCTAATGCTTAAAGAGTTATACCTAATATATGTGACGATGGTAAGTGATCCTACTTCCATTAAAAAACTGCCATGAAGATTAGAAATGCTCAATCGGCAACAAAAATGAAAATTTCAAGTTGTGTCTTTATGAAAAACTCAATGAAGTAAGAAAACTTGGTATCAAACCCATTTTGAGGTCAAAATATGAGTTATTCTCATCAAACAATATCACTAGTACCCTGCAATGTGTGCAGAAGTCCATAAAAGGTAAATACCAATCAATAAGACTAATCAAACAATAAACTCAATCAAGATTACTCCACACCTGAAAACCTTTCCCTCTTGTAATTCCAGTAACATCCACATACTGGCCCGGAACAAAATGGAGGACACTGATGCTTGTCCCAACAGGAAGAAGGGCATCTTCGGTAACAGGAAATTCCTTCAACTTTCTCTTCATGGGCACACCTTGTGCTCTAAAATGACCTACTTCAGGTTTTGTCAAATGCTTCTCCTTTTTGTGAGCACATCCGATCTAACTATCACCATATTAAAGATCAATTAGACTACACTACAGCATAAAGGAGCAATTCATACAGTTCTCAAAGTCAATTAGTCAACCAACTTTTATTTTTTCTTAGAGAGAAGGTAAGTGAATTTAGTCAAGCAATTTCTTCTATTTTTTCATTTTTGGTCGACTGGTAGAAAACTTATTCAACCAATATCAAGTATAAAAGCCGGAAGAATATCTATTCAGGCTTGAAAGCACATACACAAAGTTCTCACAAGTCACAGTGATTACTATGACACCAATTACAAAAATAGCAAATCTCTTCCAGTGATGCATTTGAATTAGGGGGGCAGACACATTAACAACAGTAAGCTGGCATATTGAAGGTTGAAGAATAGCATATCATACACTAACAGAATATTTCTTTTTCTAGGGCAGGGGAGCATGACAACAGAAATCCTACCAGCAAATCAGTATTAAAAAACCTCTACTTTTTTGTTTTTTACTTTCCGTGGGACAAAGATCCAGTATTTAATAACTTAGCATGATTCATTCAGAAACTAGACAAGTTAGATTGAGAAGCAGTCAGAATTGAAGAACCTGTAGGGCAGAGATTCCTTCTTTCTCGGGGACTTTGACCTGGGAAACAATGTTATCGTCTAACCAAAGGATGGTGATGGGAACGCGTTCCCCCCATTTGTCCCAGAGAGCTGTCATTCCACATTTGACGGCTATTGCTCCAGTCCGTTTGGAGTTTGGAGTCATGATTCCAGGTTTTCCTTGGATAATCCGCGTCCTTAATTCCTCAACTTGGCTACTGCAAGTACTGAAGGTTCTGAACTGAGTTTCTGAAACTTTGGACGAGAAGAGGATGCGGAGATGAGAAATGAGGCTTCTTGATGCGGTCGCCATTGAGGAGCTTTCTCCCTTTACTCCACCTCCTTCTGTTTGACTGTGGGATAGGAATAGAGAAGGTAAAAATTAATGTTGAGTAAAAGGAGTAATACTTTTGCAGTTTGAATAGTTATTTTGCTGTTCATCATCATTCATCTAATGCAATTTCACATCATTTTTCATGCAATATGTATCCAGGTTTGTTTGGCAACGAAACCAGCTCCAGAGATATCAAACAGATGCGAAATTTCAGCAGCAAGTAAGATAATCACAACAACAAAAACAGAGCTATCAACCTAAGCTTACCTGGACGGACGACAGGACTGGTCGGCGGCGAAAACAACTCGAGAGGAGAGCGAAATGCGAATTCTCAAGTCTGAAGGGCCTTTGGGCTGTTTGTGGCCGGTTCAGGAAGGGCCTAAGGGTTATTGGTCTTAATATTTGGGCCCAAGTCCTAACCACTAAGTATTAGACAACTAATAACTTAGTACGGCTTTTTTTATAATTACCATCTCTTCGTTTAATTTACACGTATTCTAATTAATTTTATATAGATTTGTACATTAAACCTCATAATTTTTAGGTAATTTTCAAAAATAATATTCACCCATCGGTAATAATAATTTGTAGTTATTGATATTCTTGGTTTATAATAAGTACATAATCAATACATAAATTATATATTCATAATTTCATATTAGCTAAAATTTTGAAAAAAAAGTAAAAATTAATAATTATTTTTTGTTATAATTTGTTTATAATTATAATATTTAATGGTAATAATTGTTATAAATTG
>JACEIK010003890.1:6267-17819 GCA_018107945.1 Datura stramonium
CACTCGAGGAAGTTTTACCCTGTAGTCCAGTCCCTGTAGGTTCGACATTCCGGTTCTTAAAAAAAGGGCCACTATATTACTTGTACAACCCGTACACTTGCGGGCTCATCAGGACTTGCATGCTTTCTTTCTAAAATCATATCTCTTCATAACATAACATAACTTTATAACATCATAACTGAATTGATTGACTCAAAACTTAATTCTGACATTTATAAGTAAAGGTGAACATTGTGTCGAACCTGCTTTAGAACATGCATTTACATAAATCTAATGAGTAATAAAACATGCATATTTGAAATCATGAGGAACAATGGGAGACTCGTCTTTTAACCGACATACCACGATAGAGCTTATCTGGTCCCAACTATTACACTCCAGTGGGTAGAGCCATCCAAAGCCTTGCCAGGGCTTGGGAAGATACTATGATATCATTATCAAGCTGAAGGCCCATCCGGGCAAGGGAAGCTCATAAGGGAGGTCCCAAAGTCATAATGTATAACTTACGTTAGCGCGTAGTTCTGAGACATAGGGTGATCGACATTTAGCCTGCTCGGTGCTAGACATTACTCCCAAAACATGCATATGCTCTACATCGTTTTATAACGGAGCTCAATGATCAAATATATCTCAACTATGAAATCATGCATATGAGAAGCTTTATCTCAAGACATACCACAAGCTGAAAACATAATTGGGAGCCTTCGCTCCAAAACCATGTGGTAAGCTATACATAGGAAAACTTTAACTCAAAGCGTACCACAAGATGAAAATATAATTGGGAGTCTTTGCTCCAAAACAATGTGATAAGCTTAATTTTGGAAAAATAATCATTCATACTTAACATGTGAGCATTGCCCAAAGCTTTATCAGACATAGAAATACTCATTTCTCATTTAAATCATAATTGTAAACATGGGTAGCTTCAAATCACGCTTTTCATCATAATATCTCATCATCATCATTATATACTTATCACAAATTTCATCTTTCACAAACATTTCATCCATGGGCTTTTAACTCATAAAGCTACAAATCATGATTTTAAATTGAAAATATTATAAAATTTGCCCATGATTCATAATTCAATAGTAAAATCATAATCAAATCATACCCATGTATAGAAATAGAATATTCATGCATCTGGGTTAAAACCCCATAGATTAAACATAGAATTTCATACCTTAGAGAGGGATTGGGCATGGATGTGAAAGAAATAACTCATTAAAACCCTTACATACCTATTTGTAGTTGATTCTAACACTTCTTTAGATGCCCAATAGGAAATTGAAAAGAAATTGATGAATGTTAAGCTTGATCACCCTCTCAAGTCTTCTATCTAGCATGCATGAATGAATGAGGCCTAAAATGAACTTAACCCCTTTAAAAATCACTATTCATAATGCAAAATGTCATAGTTTAGGCACTAGGAACTTAGGAATTAAAGAAAAGCCCTTACTAAATTCGCAAAAACTAACTACCAGGTGGCCCTAACAAGTGACCTAACGACTCGTTATGGGTGACCACGACTCGTGGTCACCATCCGTGATGTACACTACCTTGCCTAGTCTAATTTTACTCTAGGCTTGCTAATGTCTCAACCCATGAATCATGGGGACTAAACACGACTTGTGGGAACCTCCCGTCAAGTCTATTGCCCTTATTCATTCCTTTTCCTAATTCCCCTCCCTTACGGCTGACCCAATGACTCGTGGGGCCTAACCACGAGTCGTGGTCTTTCCCGTGGGGTCTCATTTCTTCCAGCCTTCTCACTAAATGCCTAGGCCTTGCCCACGAATCCCATCACGACTGTGGGTAGTCCTCACGAGTCTCGTCACAGCTCCTTCTGAGTCTGTTGCAAAATTTTAACTTTTTCTCCGTTTCAACACTCAGATCTGATCTTTGGGCTTACGGAGTATAACAATATCACCCCCTTGGGAACATTCATCCCTAAATGTTGGAAAACGCACAGAAAAGCCGAGATATGCAATTATCAAATTCAAATACTGATCATTTAAATCGAAAACTGATGGAATGACTACCTCCGATTCAAACCACATAGCTGAACTGAATTCAAGAATCATACCTACATCCATATACATAAAAGAAACATGCGCACATGAGCTGAACATGATACTAAATAGATTTTTAGGGCAAAACTTATACCTCAAGATGAAACTGAGTCGGTAGAGAATAAAATATGGGTATCTGGCCATCATATCCGCTTCGGCCTCCCACGTAGCTCCTTCAATATGCTGATTCCTCCATAACACTTTAATTGAAGCTACTTTCTTGTTCTTTTGCCTTCGAACCTGTCGATCCAGTATTTCCACCGGAACCTCCTCATAGCTAAGGCTATCTTTTACACCAACACTTTCCACCGGGACAACTAAAGCTGGATCACCCAAACATTTCTTCAAAAGCGATACGTGAAACAAAGGGTGCACAAAAGCTAATTCTGAAGGCAACTCCAACTCATAAGCCACCTTGCCAATGCGTCACACTATCTGATACGGACTGATATAGCAGGAACTAAGTTTCCCTTTCTATCCAAACCACATCACTCCCTTCATGGGAGACACCCTCAAAAATACCCAGTCATCGACTTAAAATTCTAACTCTCTTCTTCTCACGTCTGCATAGGACTTTTGGTGACTCTGGGTAGTTTTCAACTTGTCTATTATCAACTAAACCTTCTCCATGTTTCATGAACCGAATCCAGCCCTATCATTGCCGCCTAAACAACCTCAAACCATCCGATGGCCGACCTGCATCTCCGCCTGTAGAAAGCCTCGAATGGCACCATCTCAATACTAGAGTGATAAGTATTATTGTTGGCAAACTCGATCTGGGATAAGTGATCGTTCCAACTACCTTTAAAGTCCATCACGCATGCTCTAAAGATTTCTTTGAGAGTTTGGATTGTCCGCTCTACTTGACCATGCGTTTGCTGGTGAAATGTTGTGCTGATCTTAATCTGTGTACCCAATCCTTTTTTAAACGACATCCAAAAATAAGAGGTAAATTGAGTACCTTGATCGAAAATGATGGATAAGGGCACTCCATGCGATCAGACCAACTCTCGGATATATAGTTTGGTATAATCCTCTGTCGGATCCCTGGTCCTAATCAGTATAAAATAAGAAGCCTTAGGCAACCTATCTACCACCACGCAAATGGAGTCATATTGTTGGTGATTACGAGGTAATCTTGTTATAAAATCCATCTTAATTTCTTCCCACTTCAAAGTAGGAATGCTGATATCCTGAAGCACACCTCCTTGACTCTGATGCTCAACCTTTACTTGTTGATAGTTTGGACATTTGGCTACGAATTCTGCAATATCCTTCTTCATGCCATTCCACCAATAGATATCCCGTAAGTCACGGTACATCTTGGTGACACCTGGATGAATAGAATACCTAGATACATGAGCCTCATACAACATCCTGCTCCTCAAATCGTCCACGTCCGGTACATAAGCGTCCTTGGTACCGAAGCACACCATCTCCCCTTTGGGAGAACACCTCCACCTTCTGACTTTGAACGGCTTCCATCAACTTAACCAAAATCGAGTCCTTATTTTTTCTAGATTTCACATCAGTCACTAAGGATGATTCTTATCCATTATGAACCACCACACCGCCATCGGTCGAGTCAACTAACCTAACTCCCAACCATACGAGTCGATGCACATCCCTCACTAACTACGTTTTCCCTTCATCCACATGGGATACACTCTCTATAGAGAGTCTACTAAGTGTACCCGCTACCACATTAGTCTTACCCGGATGATAAAGAACACTCATATCATAGTCCTTGAGAAGTTCCAACCACCTCTTTTGTCGAAGATTGAGATCTTTCTGCGTGAACACATATTGTAAGCTCTTGTGGTCTGTAAGTACATCCACGTGAACCCCATACAAGTAATGTCTCCATATCTTCAAGGCAAATACCACCATGTCCAACTTAAGATCATGGGTCGGGTAATTCATCTCATGGACCTTCAACTGTCTAGAGGCATATGGTATTACTTTACCATGTTGCATCAATACTCACCTGAGTCTGATTCTCAAAGCATCACAATGCACCATGAATCCATCGGTACCCTCCGACAGGGTCAACATCGATGTTGAAGTAAGTCGATTCTTCAACTTTTTGAAGCTTTTCTCAAAAGCCTCCGACCATTAAAATTTCACCTTCTTCTGAGTCAACTTGGTCAAAGGTGCTTTAATAGATGAGAAACCCTTAACAAATCTTCGATAGTAGCCAGCTAAACCCAAAAAACTCCGAATATCTGAAGGATTCACCAGTCTAGGCCAATTCTTTACTACCTCAATTTTCTAAAAGGCTATGGAGTTCAACTAGAAATCGCACTTGCTGAACTTGGCACAAACCTTTAGAGTTTGAAGAACTACTCTCAAATGAGCGGCATGCTCCTTCTCGCTCCGAGAGTATATAAGGATGTCATCAATTAACACGATCACGAACATTTCTAGGTATGGCGTGAACACCCTGTTCATCAAATTCATAAAAGCTGCAGGAGCATTTGTTAGTCCAAAAGACATATTACAAACTCATAATGACCATACCGCATCCCGAAGGCTGTCTTTGGGATATCACTCTCCCGAACTCTAAGCTGATGATACCTGAACCTGAGATCAATCTTTGAAAAACACTTGGCACCCTAAAGTTTGTCAAACAAATCAACGATCCTGGGTAAAGGATACCTTTTCTTGACAGTGACTTTGTTCAACTACTGATAATCAATACACATGCGAAGAGAACAATCTTTCTTTCAGACAAAGAGAACTGGTGCACCCCATGGGGACTTCCTTGGTCTAATGAAACCCTTATCTAACATGTCTTTAAACTGCATTTTCAACTCTTTTAACTCGACTGGAGCCATTTTGTAAGGAGGAATAGATATAGGCTGCGTATCGGAAAGATGGTCAATACCAAAATCGATCTCCCGCTCGGAAGCAACACCTGGCAAATCATTAAGAAAGACCTATGGATACTCACATACTAATGGAACTGACTGGATAGTTAGGGTCTCGGACTCAACATCCTTAACCCTAACTAGATGGTACACACAACTCTTAGAAATCATCCTTATGGCTTTAAGGTAGGAAATGAAATGTCCTACAGGCACAACTGAACTACCTTTCCATTCTAAGATTGGCTCACCAAGAATTTTTAACTCTACTGCCCGGGTTCCACAATTAACTGAAGCATAGCATGAAAATAGCCAATCCATGCTGAGAATCACATCAAAATCGGTCATGGCTAACTCTATCAAATCTACTGAGGCTACCTTCTAAAGGACTGATACTGGGCAACCTCTATACACCCGTCTAGCTATAACTAAGTCACCTATTGTAGTAGAAAATGAGAAGGGTTCTGACAAGTCTTCAGGACTGACATCGAAGCTACTGGCCACATAAGGTGTCACAAAAGACAAGGTAGCCCCCGGATCTAACAAGGTATAAACATCAATATGGAAAACTTGTAACATGTCAGTGACCACATCCGGGGAAACCTCCTGCTCCTGGCGGGATGCTAAAGCATAGAATCTATTCTGGTGTTGACAGCCAGCAGTACTAGTCGACGCCACCTGATAGGCTGAGCGTGCGGGAGGGGCTGCTGAACTTGAAGCTGGGCCTCGGCCCCCAACCTGATCCTGTCTCGCTGCTAGGAAATCTCTAAGCCTTTGTTCGGGCTTCCCACACCCGAATCAAGAACCTGAACCTGCCAAGCACTGGCCTATGTTCCCCCGACCACATCTGCGACAAGATGGGATTCTAGAATCTGTAGGTCTTTTTCTTTGAACTCCTAAGCCTGATGCTTGTTCTCTCTGATCATGTCTAGGCCTGGATGGCACACTCAATGTTGAAGACACTGGGACTGATGACCTCTGGTGAGTCTTCTATCGGTGCCCACCACCTGACCTATGCTGGGAGAATCTATGGCCATCGATCCTAGCCCTATTGGCCTCCCTATCTCTCAGATGTGCCACCTCCATCTGTTGTGCATACAACACTATCCGTGGGAAATCCATTTCTTGGTGGAGTATAGCATTCGTACAATCCTTGTCCAAATAACCCGCTACCCCATGGATGAATCTACTTACTCGCACCCTCTAATCAACTACGAACTCTAGGGTATATTTTGATAAGTGGGTGACTCGAGGGCATACTCTTGTACATTCATCGTTTCTTTCATCAAATTCACGAACTTAGCTACCTTCAGCTCCCTCATCTGACAAGGGAAGAACCGGTTTAAGAATGCAACATGGAGCTCTTCCCAAGTGACAGGACCCGCTCCAGCGACCCTGTTATTCTTCTATTGGCGAAACCAGATATGAAAGATCCCTTTCAACTAGTTAGAGGCCAACTCTGTGCATTAAACCCCATTCACCCCCATGAATTGGGTGATCTTGATAATCTCATCTATTAACTCATGTGATTCCTCATCTACCTTTGACCCAAGGAACTCCGACAAATTCATCCTCAAGAAGTCTCTGACTCGAGCCGCCGCTGCATTGTCATTTTGTGGAATATGCGCAACGACCTGCTGATTGACCTAAGAAGTCAAGGCCTGCGCAAGCATCTTAATAGCGGCCTGGAACTCAGCGTGAGCAACTGGCTCTAGTGCCTGATGCTCCTGAACTAGTGGGGCCTGTTGGTGCCCATTACCATTGCCATCTTCGTGGCCTTCACCATTCCCATTTCTCCTACCATTCATTCTTTGAGGAGCCATGATTCTGAAATCGCGAATATCACGAATTAGAAGGATAGAAAGACTTTTCATTGCACGACATAGATCATGAAAAAAGGGGACATTTTCCTAACTGTCTCGTAGCCTCTTCATCATAAGTGTGGCACGCTTCACACCTATGAAAAAGACTCTACTTAACGCGGCTTTCAGACACCCTAGGACACTTCAAACCTATGGATCTAATACCAAGTGTTTCACGACCCGAACAGGGACCCAGACCGTAAAATGGGACAAGGAGCCTCGAGAGACCCCAAGTCGACCCATGGCATAAGCATACATCTAATCTCAATCTAGAAGCTGAATAATCACAATAAAACAATAGCAGAAGTCTAACTTGAACATAACATTAGAATATGAAATAAAAAGTTGAATACATACATATTTCTGAAAAGCCTCTAAACATGACGAGTTGATAGGACAAGACCCCAAATAACTAAAAAAAAAATTGAAATACATAGCGGAAAGCTGAATAGTCTAGTCCTCGGGAAATGAGGACTCACCCTCAAATAGAGTGCTAACTCTGATAAGCTGACTATGAGCGGGGATGAATTTGAGAGCTGGTGTCACGACCCGAGAGTACACCCGAATCGTAAACATGGGACAAGGAGCCTGAGGGACCCCAAGTCAACCCATAGCATGAGCATATAACTAAAGCATTCACATAAGGAGAAAGAATTAGCTTAATAATCATGAACTAAAAGAAAACTGTGACATGAAATATAAGAAACAACAATACATGGTCCGAGCATAAACAACTGAATACTCCAAATAGGCCTAAAAGCCTCTAATCATAATAGATGGGTTGAAGGGACAAGACCCCAACTAACCCCAAAATTCTAAAAAAAAAAAGATAGCCAAGATTTGAACATAAATCCCTCGAATCATGAGGATTCACCAATGAGAACTGAGAGCCAACTAAGAGCAATGCTGAACCTGAGATCCGGATCCTATATCATGAAATGATACAACATAGAAAATATGTGGGTCAGTATTTGGAATGTACAGAGTATGCAAGGTGTGTAAAACAATACTTAAAAATAAAAGAGTTATAGGAGTGGGACATAATGATCATAAAGACTGAAATCATAAATATATCGTAAGGCTCAGGGTTTCCCAAAAGCATCCGTAAACCTGTCATAGTCACAACATGAGAGAAACACATTTCATAAAACATGACTTGAGCAAAAAGAACTTAATCATACATGTGTTATAACAAACAGAGGGAGATTTCTATAACCGATATACCCCATATGAGCACACATGGAGCCTGACCTGTAAGCCTAGTCAGGAGGCCGTTCATACCTTGCCATGGGTAGAACCACGAAAGGCGTGATATCACTCATGAAGGCCCCGTAGGGCATAGGGGACAGTCACTGAGGAGGTCCCAAACATAACCTACGGTGGCACGTGGTTCTGAGATTCGGGGCATAACCTGGAGCCCGGACCTACTCGATGTTAAGTACTACTCCCAAAATATGCAACATGCTCATAAAAATTCCTACATGACATGATGACTAGCTAAATCGTGATAATCATAACATGCTTGAGAATTCGTAATACAAGCCATAAAATTGGGCCCGTGGATCGGTCAAAATCATATTTCACGAACCATAAGCAACATGTTGGCATTGCCCATATTTTCAACATCCATTAATTGCTTAAATTTTATAGAAAACCTGATCATACTAACATGAAAGATTGAAGACATGCTTAAAATTCCTAAATTCAAATCATGCTTGAGGAATCACCATAACCATGAACTTTACCAAAAATCCTCATGATTTGGGAACCTATGCACGTAAGGATTAGATCATCAATCATTGAATAAAACAAGTGAATACAACCTAAAAATTCGAAACCTATGATTTCGACATACTACAACAAGCTTATATAAATTTTTGAGGAATCATGAATTTGGGTTAAGACCCATAAAGATTGAGTAAACTTTAAACATAGAATTTGGGAAGAAATGTGCATGGGTATGGACTAAACTACCCATTCAAAACCCCACATACCTGGAATTACTTGATTCTTAACTCCCCTGAAAAGCCCAAGAAGAAAATTTGGAGAATTTGAAGAAGAATCCTAGGATTACCTCCTACTCCCTTCTCTAACTCTTGCAAGCATCAAATTAAACTTAACATGAATTATTTACCCTTAAAAAACCTTGTCCTGACCTCGAAACGACACCGTTTAGGCCTTAAGGATGTAGGAAATTACGAGAAGGCCCTTACTAATTCATAGGAAATAACTACCGGGTGACCCTACCGGGTGACCTGATGACACGTTATGATGGGAAACGACTCGTCATGTCGCCCATCAAGTACACTAGATACCAGGTCGGCTGGGATCGTAACTAGTTAATCAACGACTTGTCACAAGTGACCATGAGTCGCGGTCACCTTCTGTCAAGTATACTGCTTTATCCTTAATAAATTTCCACAGGCTTGCTCACGACCTACCTCATGAGTCGTTGGGACTGGCCATGACTTGTGGGGTCCCATCCGTTAGGTGCACTGGTCAGACCTCCTAGGTAACCCTCAATCTCACCCCACGGGAGACCTAACGACTAGTGGTAGTTGGCCACGAGTCGTTCCAACATCCGTAGGCACCTCAGCTCCTCAGCCCATTCCAGCCTCCCCACGAGCCACCTAACGACTCATGGGGCCTCCTCACTAGTCATCTAGTGACTCGTTCTATACTGATGTAATATTTTCCCAAATTTTCCCCATTTTCCCGTGTATAATAATACCTCCCCCTTGAGAACATTCGTTCTCGAATGTTAGATACATGATTAAAACTCAGGAAAAGCCCATCACCATTTGCAAATACTGATCATTTATGCTGAAAATTGACGAAACGACTACACCCCCATAAATCGAGCCAACTAATCTAACTCCCAATCGTGCAAGTTGATGTACCTCCTTCACAAGCTCCTTCTTTTGTTCACTCATGTGCGACTCACTCTCCATAGAGATTCTGCTAAGGTAATCCGCTACCACGTTGGCCTTACCCCGGTGGTAAAGGACACTCATGTCATAGTCCTTAAGTAGCTCCAACCACCTCCCTTGCCGAAGATTAAGATCCTTCTGTGTGAACACATATTGTAAGCTCTTGTGGTCAATGAATACATCTACATGAAGCCCATACAAGTATTTTCTCCTTATATTCAAAGCAAACACCACCGCAACAAACTCAAGATCATGGGTCGAGTAATTCTTCTCGTGAATTTTCAGCTATCTGGAAGCATATGCTATGACTTTCCCGTGCTGCATCAATACACATCCTAGTCCGACTCTCGAAGAATCAAAATATACCACAAAGCCATCGGTGCCCTCCAATAAAGTCAACACTGATGCTGAAGTGAGTCGGGCCTTCAATTTTTGGAAGCTCTTCTCACAAGCCTCCGACCATTGGAACTTCACCTTTTTCTGAGTAAATCTAGTCAATGGGGCTGAAATTGATGAGAAACCTTCCATGAACCTCCGATAATAACCCGCTAAACCCAAAGAGCTCCTGATCTCCGAAGGGTTTACAGGTCTGGGCTAGTCCTTTACCACCTCTATTTTCCGGGAATCTACCCTTATACCTTCGCCTGACATTACATGTCCCAAGAATGCAATTGAATTCAGCCAGAACTTGCATTTTCTGAACTTGGCGTATATCCAATTATCCTTGAGGGTCTGGAGTACCACCCTCAGGTGCGCGACATACTCCTCCTCGCTCATAGAGTATATTAATATGTCGTCACTGAACACTATCACGATCATATCCAGTTAGGCCTTGAATACCCTGTTCATCAGATCCATAAAAGCTGCAGGGGCATTGGTTAGTCCAAAAGACATAACAACAAATTCATAATGGCCATACCGGGTCCTGAAAGCAGTCTTTAGGATGTCGCTCTCTTGAACACTAAGCTTGTGATACCCATACCTGAGGTCTATCTTGGAGAAACATTTGGCACCCTGAAGTTGATCAAATAGGTCATCAATCCTGGGTAAAGGGTATCTATTCTTGATGGTGACCTTGTTCAACAGCCTATAGTCAATACACATCCGAAGAGAACTGCTCTATGTTTAGCTTGTCATCTTAAATAATCAGCATAGCCGTAACTCAAATTATCTTGCTAAATTAGTTATGTGGGAGTCTCCATATGCATGATATGTAAAAGGTTGTTCGAGGAAGAACAAAGCTTTAAGTGTGGGGTTGTGATCGCGGGCAAAAATAGCATGCCCGAGATACACTTTATAACTGAAATTAGTCTTGTTTATCTAAGTTATTTTATACATTTTCATGTGATATTATATGACTGTGAAGATATGTGCTAACCAACATATCTAGTCTTTGTTTTGTAGGTTTTTATGACTTTTGAGGAACTAATCCATGAGTTGATGAAGTAGAGGCTTGGATGCGGAATGAAAATGCGAATGTCGGCAAAGAGGAGGCACAAAACAGCCCACCTACGCGTCGTCAACGTGCCACGGCAGGCAAGCTGTGCAAAACAGCCCACCTGCATGTTGGCAACGTGCCACGGCAGGCAGGCTGCGCGACATAGAGGTGCCAACGCGCTGCCCAAGCAACGTGACACACTGCCAACGCGGCAAGGTGCTGCCGAGGGTCTATTTTTGGGTGATTTCCAGTGAGCTTTTGCGTTACCTCCATGATACACTCTGTGACACGGAGCCGTTCCACGACAGGCTAAATTAAGCACGTTCTCCATTTACTATAAATAGGACCCTTAGTTCCTAATTCCATTTGGTCACGATTTTATT
>JACEIK010003890.1:19455-52991 GCA_018107945.1 Datura stramonium
GTTAATGAAAGAAAAGGATTAAGCTTATGTTGCAGCTATCAAAGAATAGGATCAAGGCTCAACGGGGCTAACTAGGATTAATTTCTCAAGGTAGGTAAAACGAGGGATAAAATTTAGGTTAATTCAAAGAAATGTCTAAATCATTTTCTACAATTCACATCCTTCATTTCATTTAATAAACACACCAGGTAAGTTCTAGACAATCCACAATAGCATAGAATACTCAAAAACCTTACACTCATGGCACATGCTCAATTCAAGAAACATTCAGCAGACTCTTACTCAGCGAATCACAAGAATTCAAATTAAGCTTCAATCATATTAAGTCAAATTCAAGAGCCTAAGTGTCTCAAACAAAGTTATACACTTGCATGCTTCAACACTGAACATGCTTGCATCTTACAATCATATATAGCACACAACCAAAACATCAAGCATCAATTAGCTATGGTTTCAAAAACCCGACATCTATCGACTAATTTTCCTCAAGACGGTCGTCATCCATCCATCATCGGAAACAGTCCCTNTAGGTTGTAATGTAACTCAGGTACAGGTAGGTACTATTATGGCCAGTCATAGTGACTATCTTTCCTAAGCGCTTTTAATACATCACGCCCTCATTGCGAATTTTCCTTCCCTTACTTCACCTTTTTATCCTTGGTAGTTTTCTTTTCCCTATTTTGTTCCCCCTTTATTTAGGCACTTTTGGCTTATTAGTAAGGAATTCCATAAGTAACTTTTCATTAAATTATTTTCTTACTCCTTAATAATGATCAACCACTTTCACATAAGTGCACCTTTGTCCTTTTATAAACTTCTACAACTTGCTACTTTTCCTTTCTTTTCATTCTTCTCACTCCTTTACTCTTTCAGATTTTTCTTCTTTAAGCGCTTAGGAGCTTTGGATCAAATTCACGGTTAATGAAAGAAAGGATTAAACTTATGTTGCAGCTATCAAAAGAATAGGATCAAGGCTCAGCAAATTTAACTAGGATTAATTTCTCAAGGTAGGTAAAACGGGGATGAATTTAGGTTAATTCAAAGAGATATCTAAATCATTTCTACAATTCACATCCTTCATTTCATTTAATAAACACACCAGTCAAGTTCTAGACATTCCACAATAGCATAGAATATAAAACCTTACACTCATGGCACATGCTCAATTCAAGAAACATTCAACAGACTCTTACTCAACGAATCACAAGAATTCAAATTAAGCTTCAATCATTTAAGTCAAATTCAAGAGCCTAAGTGCTCAAACAAAGTTATACACTTGCGTGCTTCAACACTGAACATGCTTGCATCTTACAATCATATATAGCACACAACCAAAACATCAAGCATCAATTAGCTATGGTTTCAAAAACCCGACATCTATCGACTAATTTTCCTCAAGGCGGTCGTCATCCATCCATCATCAGGCAGGTCCCTAACTACGACTAAAACTTAATATACAGACAAATAAAAATTAAAAAATTTTATTCTTTATGGTTCAAAGACCCCGTCAGAAGAACCGAAAAGAAAAACCAACGGAGTGATGAAGTGTGCTTGACTCTTAAAAAAAATTCAATTGCCAGTTTCACACAGAAGCTTACATTCACCAGAAACTTGTTAAGCACAAAACAAAAATTTTAAAATTTGAAATTTCCTCACCCCACACACTTAAATCATTCTATGTCCTCCATAGCATCCAATTAACATTTACAAAGGGTGAGAAGTACTCCCCGAGGCCTTTAGGCCTAGCTAAAAATATTTTTTTCTCAACTTGCTATAGTGGGTGAATTGACCCACTTTTTCTCTTCCATGCTTACTAGCTTCCTTCTCGAGGGTACTCAGACTTCCCCTCCACCTGTGCCTAACACCACCAAAAACACAAACAAAAAGTAAATAACAAAATCAAAACAAAAATCAAAATTAACAAATTGTCGTGAGGTACCCTTGGGTTGCCTCTAAGCAGCGCCTTATTTTCGTCGTGGAACGGCGTGGATTGTACTTTTCAGGACATCCTCATACCTGGGTTCTCTTTCGAGAACCATCTCCTTTTCTTTTTCTGTTTGGAGGAAACAGGCCTCCACTTTGTTCCTCACTTTCTCAACTTCTTCTCCAATTGAAGTCCTTTATCAGACTTGGGCTGGACACTTGATATATCCTTTGACCGTGCACCTGTGGACTCCTCCACCCCTCATCCTCTGCAACACACTTACCTGACAAGGTTTCTGCTGGTGTGCGGATGGGTTATTTCTTAGTAGACACGGAAGGTTTCTTCTTCATCCTCGACCCTCATTTCAGGGGTCTCTTCTTTCAAGTCGATCACCGCTCCTCCGGTGGCCAAAATGGCCGTCCCAAGATTAGGTGTACCTGGTCATCAACCTGAAAATCTAAAACAATAAAATCAGCAGGTATAATAAATTTACCTACTTTTGATGAGAGTCCTCTATTCCATCGGGTGTCACTCGCGACTTGCCAGCCAGCTGCAGCATCAGCCTTGTCGGCCTCAGTTTTCCCAACCCCAGGGTGTTGAATAAGGATAGGGGCATTAGGTTAACTGCTGCCCCTAAATCACTAAAGCTCGGAGCACTTCAACTTTACCAATTTGTATGGGAAATTAAAACTCCCGGGGTCTTTGAGCTTCTTTGGCATTTTGCTCAATACCCTGTTTGCATCTCCTCAGTCAGTGCTACATTGGACGTCCACCAATCTAACTTTGTTCTCCATCACGTCCTTCAAGTATTTAGCATACTTGGGCATTCCCTGCAAGACATCAATAAGAGCAAAATTTATGTGAAGTTCTTTGAAAGTCTCAAAGAACTTTTTGAAACATTCCTCCTCCTTGCTCTTTTGAATCTCTGAGGGAAGGGTGGTGAGTAGTCTTTGTGTAGCTGCAATGAAGGTTGCGCATTTGTTGCCCAACACTCTGAGGATTTTCTCAATATCGTTGGATGGTCCTGGTCTTACCAACTCCGACTGCACCTCCTTTCTCAACTCTTTGAAACCTTGCATCAGCTAACTACCTTCCACAGCTACAAGACTGATGGCATTGATCTGCCGGGGTTAGGATGTGTGTCACTTGGTAATCCCTTGCGGCCCCTCATATTTTTGACAGCTGCTATTTGACCCACTTGTTTTCAAGATTACGGGAAGCTACTTGTTGATTCATTAAGTCTGTTGCCATCCTCGCCTGATTTTCTGCTAACTGATTCTAGGTCTCCATAATTTTTTGCAGTGTTTCCTCAATGCGACTGCTACCATGGCCATCAATCTGCATATTCTGATGATACTGATGTTGTTGAGGTTGCATAAAATTCAGATTTTGGTTTCCACCCCAAAATTCGGAGTGGCCTGCCAATTTCTGTTGGAATTGTTTCGAAATTCTGATTCCTTTGCACATTACCAACAAATTGACTGATTCGAATTGGCTCCACAAGATTATACGTTGTGCCCATTATTACCACAAATTTCACACCAACTAGGAACTTGCTGAACTACATTAACCCTGGCCTAGTGTTGGTGCATACTCAGTTTATTGAACAGGAGTCATCATTTGATGTTGGAACGAAGCTAACTGTGCTGCCAAGGCATTCAAATAGCCCTGGCTTCTATCAACCCCGATCTTCTTCCTGCCCCTCTTGTTGACTCGTTGTGCCACTCTGGATTTCCTTGTGCAATTATGTTCAACACAGTGTACAACTCATCATACGTCTTCTCCAAGGCTTGCCCACCCGATGCAGAGTCTAGTAATATTTTGTGTGTGGGTCTAGACTTTCTACAAAGGTATGGGCCAGCACTTCATTTGATTACTGATGATGGGGACAGTCTCTCAACAATGACTTGAATCTTTCCCAAGCCATCTCAAGATTCTCATCAGGGCTTCTGCCTGAGCTGAGTATCTCACTTCTACCAACTTTTGCAGTCTTGCCTGAAGGAAAAGTCGATGGAACTTCTTAGCCAAGTCATTCCACGAAGTTATAGGTTTGATGGCTCCGCCTTCAGCCACTTTTTCGCCTCTCCCAACAATGAAAATGTGAAAAGGGTCAATCAGACATAATCTGTGGACATGCCAGTGGGGACAAACGTGTCACTAATTTATAAAAAGCTCTGTAAGTGCTGCTGCGGGTCCTCATGTGCCATTCCAGTGAATTGACCACTAGAATGTAGCTGTTCACCATGTTCTGTCTAAGTTCAAAGTTCCCTCCAGGCTTCGGTTACGGATACTAGAGGTCACATTCGTCGCTAATGGGATGGCCACTTCGCGAACTGGTCTTGCTGCCATTGCTTCCGATGAAAATTTTGCTTGTCCCGCGGGTGGTTGTTGTTGTACCTTTTCTTGAAGTCTCTTCAGCTTATGCTCTAGAGCTACTCTCCTCTGAAAATGGGTTTGATGTTCAGGTTCCAGCAACGGTTCCACAAGCTCTCTATTCCTAGCCAGCTCGGTAGGACAACCTGTCACCTGCAAATGATCAGACTAAGACCAAGTTTCTCAACACTTAAGGAATTCAAAATCACACAAAAATAGATAAGTTATCAAAACTTTGCTGAATCCCCGGCAACGACGCCAAAAACTTGGCGGCTCTTTTTCGCATCGAAGCGGCGTCCATAGTGTACGGGTCGTGCAAATGGCTCCACAGTGGCCCTTTTTAGAACCGGAATGTCGAACCCACGGGGACTGGACCCATTCCTCTAACTATCCATTTCTAGTGTGATCTTAAATACCTAAGGAGTGTGGTTATTAGACATTTTCGATTAAGATTAAATAAGTCTAAATTTGGTCAACGAAATATTCTGAATACTCTAGGAGCAGCATAGGTAGAAACCAGATAATCATACGATACTATGATTTGCAATGGGTTAAGCATGGAACTATCAATTGTTATTTCACATAATTGGAATTGCATGTTCATGGCCTTTCGAGCCTCTAAACACGGCAATCTAGCCTCACTGCATCATTGTGAGTGGGGATGCTAATTTCTAGTCGCGGGCAATCAATTATGTTGTGGTTTGGGGAGCGATTTAGGGACTTTCGTGCGTCTAGCCATTTAACTCAACTTAGCCTCACAACTACTTTCTTGAGTGGTGATGTGACTTCCCAAGTTGGTCTTTCATAACCCCCGTTTATCAACCAAGCAAGGTGTTAGGTACATTTCTATCCTGAACACAAAAGTCTCTCTAGATACAAACATGCTCCTCACATTCTCATGTCCTGACCTAGGTAATGCTTTCTCAAGCTATTACCCAAGTTAACAAATATTCTTTCATGGTTATCAATCCATAAAAACAACCAACAATCCAGAATGCAAGGCAGAAAACAACAATCAATAAATTAATTCCAAAACAGTATCATAAAATCACAATCATAATTCATGGCTTCAACCCTAGAGGAAGGGCTCTAGCCATTCATGTTCGTAAAACTACTCTACACTACTAGTAAACTACTCCTAAACTACATACTTACACGAGTTTGGTAGATGAGAAGGGAATTTTCAAAACCCTAGATGGGTTGTACTTCTCCTGCTCCTAGGTAATTTTCAGAATAAAATCGTGACCAAATGGAATTAGGGCTAAGGGTCCCTATTTATAGTAATGGAGAACGTGCTTCATTTAGCCTGTCGTGGAGACAGCTCCGTGTCACGGAGTGTATCGTGGAGCATTGCCTCCGTGACACGGAGGAGTCGCGAAAGCTCTTTAAATCACCCAAAAATAGACCCTTGGCAGCACCATGCCGTTTTGGCAGCGTGTCATGCTGCTTGGGCAGCGCGTTGGCACCTCTATGTCACGCAGCCTGCCTGCCGTGTGGTGCCAACATGCAGGTGGGCTGTTGTCGCAGCCTGCCTTCCGTGGCACGTTGTCGACAACGCAGGTGGGCTGTTTGTGCCTCCTCTTTATAGCGTTCGTGTTTCATTTTTGCTTAAGCCTCTACTTCACCAACTCATGGATTAGTTCCTCAAAAGTCATCAAAACCTACAAAACAAAGACTAATCATGTTGGATAGCACATATCTTCACATTCATATAAAATCACCACGAAAATGGACAAAATAACTTAGAAACAAGACTAATTTCAGTTGTAAAGCGTATCTCGGGCATGCTATTTTGCCCGATCAAGAACCATCTTTCTTCGGACGAGCAACACTAAGACTTCGCAGAGACTTACCGGTCTATTACATGGATTAGTTCCTCAAAAGTCATCAAAACCTACAAAACAAAGACTAATCATGTTGGTTAGCACATATCTTCACATTCATATAAAATCACACGAAAATGGACAAAATAACTTAGATAAACAAGACTAATTTCAGTTGTAAAGCGTATCTCGGGCATGCTATTTTTGCCCGCGATCAAGAACCATCTTTCTTCCGGACGAGCAACACTAGGGCACCCCATGGAGACTTACCCGGTCTAATGAAACCCTTATCCAGAAAATCCTTCAACTGCTCCTTTAACTCTTTTAGCTCGACTAGGGCCATTCGTTAGGGAGGAATCGATATGGGTTTGGGGCCATTCAGTAGGGAGGAATTGATATGGGTTGTGTGTCAGGTAAAAGATCAAATCTCAAAATCAATCTCCCTCTCGGGAGGAGCACCTGGTATGTCATTTGGGAATACCTCGGGATACTCACATACCACGGGGACTGACTGAATGGTCGGGGTGTCGTATGTAGCATCCTTAACCCTAACCAAATGGTAAATACAACCTTTAGAGATCATTTTCCTTGCCTTGAGGTAGGATATAAAGAGGCCTAAAGGTACCGCTGAGCTACCCCTCCATTCTAAAAATGGTTCACTTGGAAATCGAAACTCCACCGCTCGGGTTCTACAGTTAACAGAAGCATAACATGCGATCATCCAATCCATGCCAAAAATAATGTCAAAATCAGTCATAGCCAATTCTACTAAGTCTGCAGAGGTAACCTTACGCAATACTGTAATGGGCCAACCTCTATATACCCGCCTCGATACGACTGAATCACCAATCGAAGTAGGTACAGAAAACAGTTCTGACAAAATTTCAAGACTGACACCAAAGTTAATAGAAATGTAAGGTGTCACAAAAGAAAGTGTAGCTCCCAAATCTAACAAAGAATAAGCATCAATATGAAAGACTCGCAACATACCCGTAACCACATGGGGAGAAGTCTCCTACTCCTATTGAGAGCCAAGTGCATAAAATTGGTTTTGGCATTGGCCGCTAGCTGGACCAGTCGGAGTACCTTGTTGAGTAGGACGTGCCACTGGAGTTTCTGAACTAGCTGATGGAGTGCGGGCTCCACCACCCCCTCACCTGGCTGTGAGACAATTACTGAGCCTGTGTCCGGGTTTTCCACACCTGAAACAAGCATCTAAGCCCACCAAACACCTCCCTAGGTGGTTCTTTCCACAACTAGCAGAAAATGAGAATGTGCACTCTGTACACATGCTATTCTGACCCCTCAAACTTGAGGCCCTGGTCCTCTGATCGTCTCGAGGCCTGGATGAGGTACTAGCTAAAGATGGTGCTGGTGTAATAGACTTGTGCTGGGACTACTGGTGAGGCCCACCTCCTGGCCTCGGTTGGGAGAACCTATAGCTATCATTTCTTGCCCTCTTAGCCTCTCTCTGCCTCATATGAGCTTCCTCCATCTGTTGGGAATAAAGGACTATATGTGGGTAGTCCATATCCTGATGAAGCATGGATGTTCTGCAGTCCGTGTCCAGATACTCGGCTACTCCCTGCACGAATCTGCTCACCTGCGCCCTCTGGTCCATCACTAACTTTGGGGAATACTTTGACAGGCGAATGAACTCAAGTGAATATTCTAACACTGTCATCTTTCCCTATTTGTGGCTAAAAAACTTAGTTGTTTTCAATTCCCTCATCTCCCGAGGGAAGAACCTATCGAGAAAGGCCATGTGGAACTCATCCCAGTTGACTGGACCCGCTCCCGCTGCCCTGCTGTCCTTCCATTGCTTGTACCAAATATAAGAGACCACCTTTAGCGGATAAGAGGCCAAATCAACACACTCCTTATTTGTCACCCCCATAACCTGTATGACCTTCAAGATCCCTTCAATGAACTCGTGTGGATCCTTGTCCACCTTTAATCCCGTGAACTCAAGAGGGTTCATCCTCAAAATGTCTCTAATCCGAGTCGCTGCTGCATTTTCATTCTGTGGGACATGCGCAACAGCCTGCTAATTGACCGGAGCGGTGAAGGCCTGCGCCAATTTTTGAATAGCCGCCCGGAACTCAGCGTGGGAAGCAGGCTCTGGTGCGTGGGGTTCCTGTTCAGGTGGGGCTTATTGACGTCCATGATCATTGCAACCTCCGTGGCCTTCATCAATTCTGTTCCTCCTTTTATTTATTCTTCTGGGAGCCATAATTTTCTACAATCGTGGATAGCACGAATTAGAAGGATGGAGACTTTTCATCACACAACATGTATCATGAAAGAAGGGAACATTTCCTTAAGAGTTTAGTAGCCTATTCATCATAAGTGTGTCGCTCTTCACACCCATGAAAAAGATTGTACCTAACGCGGCTTTCAGACTCCCTAAGACACATCTGAACCTATTGCTCTGATACAAGGTTCTTCACGACCCGAGAGTACACCCGGATCGTAAACACGGGACAATGAGCCCCGAGGGACCCCATGTCAACCCATGGCATGAGCATTTAACTAAACCATTAACATAAGGTAGAAGAATTAGCATAATAATAATGAACTAAAAGAAAATCGTGACATGAATATAAGAAAAACCAATACATGGTTTGAGCATGAATAGATGAATACTACAAATAGGTCTGAAAGCCTCTAATGATAATAGACGGGTTGAAGGGACAAGACCCGAACTAACCCAAAAATTCTGCAACAAAAGATAGCCAAGATTTGAACATAAAGCCCTGAAATCATGAGGACTCACCAATAAGAACTGAGAGCCAGCTAGGAGCGATGCTGAACATGAGATCCGTATCCTGTATCATGAAATGATACAACATAGAAAATATGCGGGTAAGTACTTGGAATGTACCGAGTATGCAAGGTGTATAAAATAATACTTAAAAACATAGAAGTTATAAGAGTGGAACATCATGATCATAAAGACTAAAATAAAAAATATATCGTAAGGCTCAAGGTTTCCCAAAATCATCTATAAACTTGTCATAGTCACAACATCTGAGAAAAACATTTCGTAAAACATGAATTGAGCCAAAAGAACTTAATGATACATGCGTTAAAATAATGAGGAATAGTGGGAGATTTCTATAACCGACATACCCCATATGAACACACATGGAGCCCGTCCTGTAAGCCTAGTCGGGAGGCCGTTCATAACTTTCCAAGGGTAGAACCATGAAAGGTGTGATATGACTCATGAAGGACCCGTAAGGAATAGGGGACGGTCATTGAGGAGGTCCCAAACATAACTTACGGTGGCACATCGTTCTGAGATTCGGGGAGTAACCTGGGGCTCAAACCTACTCGATGTTAAGTACTACTTCCAAAACATGCAACGTGCTCATAGAAATTCATACATGACATGCATGGCTAGCTAAATCGTGATAATCATAACAATCTTGAGAATTCATAATACTAGCCATAAAATCGAGCCTATGGATCGGCCAAAATCATAGCTGAAGAACCATAAGCAACATATGGGCATTGCCCATATTTTCAACATCCTTGAAATGCTTAAATTTTATAGAAAACCCGATCATAATAACATGAAAGATTGAAGACATGCTTAAAATTCCTGAATTCAAATCATGCTTGAGGAATCACCATAACCATGAACTTTACAAAAAATCCTCATGATTTGGGCACCGATGCACTTAGGGATTAGATCATCAATCATTGAATAAAACAAGTGAATACAGCCCAAAAATTTTAAACCCGTGATCTAGACATACTACAACAAGATCATACCAATTTTTGAGGAATCATGCATTTGGGTTAAGACCCATAAAGATTGAGTAACTTCAAACATAGAATTTTGGAAGAATTGTGCATGGGTAGGGACTAAACTACCTATTCAAAACCCCACATACCTGGAATTACTTGATTCTTAACTCTCCTAAAAAGCAGAAGATGAAAATTCGGAGAATTTGAAGAAGAACCCTAGGATCACCTCCTACTCACTTCTCTAACTCTTGCAAGCATTAAATGAGACTTAAAATGAATTATTTCCCCTTAAAAAACCCTATCCCGACCTCAAAACGACACAGTTTAGGCCATAGGGGTGTAGGAAATTATGAGAAGGCCCTTACTAATTCATAGGAAAAAACTGCCAGGTGACCCTAACGGGTGACCTGACGACACGTTAGGACGGTCAATGACTCTTTGTGTCACCCATCAAGTACACTAGATACCAGGTCGTCTAGGCTTGTAACTGTGACTCAACGACTCGTCACAAGTTACCACGAGTCGTGGTCACCTTCCATCAAGTACAGTGCTTCATCCTTAATAAATTTCCACAGGCTTGCTAACGACCCACCGCACGAGTCGTTGGGACTGGCCACGACTCGTGGGGTCCCATCCGTTAGGTGCACTTGTCAAACCTCCCAGGTAACCCTCAATCTCACCCCACGGGAGACCTGATGACTCGTGCTAGCTGGCCACGACTCGTTACCATGCCCGTGGGGACCTCATCTCCTCAGCCTATTCCAGCCTCCCCACGAGCCATCTAACGACTCGTGGGGCCTCCTAACGAGTCGTCTAGTGACTCGTCCTGCACTGCTGCAACATTTTCCCAAATTTTCCCCGTTTGACTCCCGAGTCTAATCCTTGGGTTCCCGAAGTATAACAACTGGGTCCTGTATCATAAAATGATACAGTATAGAGTATGCCGTCAGTATGTGGAATGTACCGAGTATGAAACGGAAGTAAAACCGCTAAAATAAAAAAAAATCCTTTAAAGACAATGCATAATGTACACGTGAACATAAGAATTTGAGAGAAGGGATTGTATGCATTCTTTGTGAAATCATGATCTCTTCATAACATAACATAACATAACTATATAACATCATAACTGAATTGATTGACTCAAAGCTGAATTTTGACATTTATAAGTAAAGCTGAATATTGAGTCAAACCTGCTTTAGAACATGCATTTACATAAATCTTGTGAGTAATGAAACATGCATATCTGAATTCATGAGGAACAATGGGAGACTCTTCTTTTAACCAACATACCACGATAGAGCTTATGTGGTCCCAACTATCACACTCAAGTGGGTAGAGTCGTCCAAAGCCTTGTCAGGGCTAGGGATAATACCAGGATATCGATATCAAGCTGAAGTCCCATCCGGGCAGGGGAAGCTCACAAGGGAAGTCCCAAAGTCATAATGTATAACCTACATTGGCGTGTAGTTCTAAGGCATAGGGTGATCGACCCTTAGCTGCTCGGTGCTAGACATTACTCTCAAAACATGCATATGCTCTACATCGTTTTATAATGAAGTTCGACATTTTCTATTGACGAAGCTTAATGATCAAATACATCTAAAATATAAAATCATGCATATGAGAAGCTTTAGCTCAACACATACCACAAGCTGGAAACATAATTGGGAGCCTTCTCTCCAAAACCATGTGGTAATCTATACATAGGAAAACTTTAACTCAAGACATACCCCAAGCTGAAAATGTAATTGGGAGTGTTTTCTTCAAAACAATGTGGTAAGCTTAGTTTCGAAAAAATCATCATTCATACTTAAAATGTGGGCATTTCCCAAAGCATTATCATACATAGAAATACTCAATTCTCATCGAAATCATAATTGTAAATATGGGTAGCTTCAAATCATGCTTTTCATCGTAATATCTCATCATCGTCATATATTCATCACAAAGCTCATCTTTCATGAACAATTCATCCATGGGCTTTTAAGTCATATATCTACAAATCATGATTTTAAATTGACAACATTATAAAATTTGCCCATGCTTCATAATTCAATAGTAAAATCATAATCAAATCATACCCATGTATAAAAATAGATGATTCATGCATTTGGGTTAAAACCCCATAGATTAGACATAGAATTTCATACTTTAGAGAGGGATTGGGCATGGGTGTGAAAGAAATCACTCATTCATAACCTTACATACCTATTGGTAGCTGATTCTAACACTTCTTTAGAGGCCCAATAGGAAATTGGAAAAAAATTGATGAATGTTAAGCTTGATCACCCTCTCAAGTCTTCTATCTTGCATGCATGAATGAATGAGGCCTAAAAATGAACTTAACCCCTTTAAAAGTCACTATTAATAACCCAAAATGTTGTAGTTTAGGCCCTAGGAACTTAGGAATTACAGAAAAGCCCTTACTAAATTCGCAGAAAGTAACTGCCAGGTGGCCCTAACGGGTGACCAGATGACTCGTTATGGGTGAGCACGATTCGTGGTCACCATCCTTGATCTACACTGCCTTGCCTCGTCAAATTTTACTCCAAGCTTTCTAAGGCCTCACCCCATGAATTGTGGTGACCTCCTATCAAGTCTACTGCCCTTATTCTTTCCTTTTCCTAATTCCCCTCCCCACGACTGACCCAACGACTCGTGGGGCCTAACCTTGAATCGTGGTCTGTCTCGTGGGTCTCATATCTTCCAGACTTCTAATTAAATTCATGGGCCTTCCCCATGAGTCACATCACAAATCGTGGGTATTCCTCACGAGTCTCCCACGACTTTTTCTGAGTTTGCTGTAAAGTTTTAACTTTTCTCCATTTCAACTCTCGGGTTTGATCTTTGGGCTTCCGAGGTATAACAAAATAGTAGTTGATCACGCAAGAGTTTTCTATCAAATTGAAGTAACTTACACCAATGCCTCAACAACAATAAAGTAATAATTGGGGAAATCACAACTTGTCAAATGAACTATTATACCCCGGGAACCCAAGGATCAGACCCAAAAGTAAAAACGAAGAAAAACAGAAAATTCATCCAGGTCACAGAACGACCCATGAGGTGGATCGTGAGGAGTGACCACGAGTCATGAGGTGACTCGTGGCCAGCATGGTTTGTCAAGGCCTGAGTAAGGAGGCCACTGGCTGGACCACGAATCATGGTTAAACCTCACGACTCGCGAGGTCACCCATGGTCTACCTTGGAGGTGGGGCAAGTTGGGATGGGCAGTAAAGGCCATAGAAGGTGACCATGAGGAGTGGTCTAACATCATGACTCGTGAAGTCACCCGTTGGGTTCCCTTGGATGTTTTGGATAGTGGACTCAATGGGCCACGGCCACAAGTCGTGCCTTGTGGCAACGACCCGTGAGGTCCCTCGAAAGCATAAAAATGTTATTTCGCTTTATGGTTTTGATTTAATTGAATTTTAATTATTGAATTATGAATGATGGGCATGTTTTACATTATTTTCTTTAAAATTATTTTTCTATATTTTAAATCGAAAATGCCCATTTGATGAAAGTTCATGGAAGTTATGGTTTATGATGAATACTCTATATTTTGAGTCTATTGATGATGGAAAAGCATGATTCCAAACTCCCATGTTTATGAGCATATTTTTAAAGAATTTAATATGATGAAGTATTGGGCAATGCCCACGTGTTGAAGATGATTTATGATTTATGAAGTGAATTACATGATTTATCGATTTATGATGTTGGCTGATGAAAAGGGCCTATGATTCTTTGCTAAGCATGTTTTAAAGGGGTTCCATGATGATAAATGATATATTCTAGCCAAGGAATCTTAATGCATGATATTATGGATTTATGTATGAGCCTATATGCATATTTTTGGGAGCTGTGTCTAGCATCGAGTAGCCCGGTGTTCAAAGACTATGTCGGTGTCTCATAACCACGTGCCACCGTGGGTTTCAAAATGATATGATGTATTGATAATGATCCCTTCAAATGCGATATCACACCTAATGCAAGATCCTCGCCTGGAAAGCCAGGGTCGGCTCTGCCCACTTAAGTGAGATAGTGAGGCATCATAATAGGTTCTACCATGATGGTGTCGGTTATGAAGAGTCCTCTGATTGTTCCGCATGTTTTATGCATTTTTATGTTTATGTTCTTGGATAAAGTTATGTTTTGATAAAGTTTACTTACTATTATGAAGATGGATGATTATGAATGATTTTGAAAGTCTTGGGCCTTATGCTTTATTATGAAGATTTGATGTAAGAATGATATCCTTCTCTTATATTTATTTATGTGTTTTATTTACTCTAAAATGTCAATTTTACTTACCCTGCATACTCAGTACATTCCACGTACTGACTGCATACTTTATATAATGTATCATTTCATGATACAGGGTTCAAATCTCAGGCTCATCCTCACCCTTAGTCCATCTCAGCTTACGATTTCAGCTTATTGGTGAGTCCTCACGTTCCGAGGGCCGTTTCACAGACTTTCATGTTATTTATGTTTCAGTACTTGTCAGGTTAGTTAGGGATGTTGTCCCATCAACCCATCTTATGTATTATAGGCTTCTAGATAAGTATTTAGTACTCAGCTATGTATATGTCTAGTATTTCCTGATGTTATGCTATAATTACATTTCCACTATGTTTTTATGATTATCATTCCGCTTATTTGAACGAGATTAGTTATATGCTTGTGCATGGGTCGACTTGGGGTCTCTCGGGGTCCCTTGTCTTATGTCTACGATCTGGTGTACGTTCGGGTCGTGAGAAACTTGGTATAAGAGCAATAGGTTTGAAGTTTCCTAGTGTGTCTAAAAGCCGCATTAAGTAGAGTCTTTTTCATGGGTGTGAAACACACCACACTTATGAAGAAGAGGCTACTAAACGTTTAGGAAATGTTTCCTTCTTTTATGTTCTATGTCGTGCGATTCGCGATTGCAGAATTCTGGCTCCTAGAAGAATGAATGGAAGGAGGAATGGAAATGATGAAGGCCACGGAGAGGGGAATGACCATTGGCATCAGCAAGCCCCACCTGCTCATGAGCCCCAGGCACCAAAGCCAGCTACCCACACTGAGTTTCGGGTGGCTATCCAGATGTTGGCACAGGCCTTGAACACTTAAGTCAACCAGCGGGCTGTTGCGCAGGTCCCACAGAATGGAAATGCAGCGAATTCTTAGATTAGAGACTTTTTGAGGATAAACCCTCCTGAGATTATGGGGTCAAAGGTGGACGAGGATCCACACGAGTTTGTTGAAGGGATCTTGAAGGTCACTCAGGTTATGGTGGTGACATATGGGGAGTGTGTGCACTTGGCCTCTTATTAGCTAAAAGAGGTCACTCATATTTTGTACAAGAAATGGAAGGACATCAGGGCAGCGGGAGTGGACCCTATCAGCTGGGATGAGTTCCATATAGCCTTTCTCGACAATTTCTTCCTTGGGAAATGAGGGAGTTGAAAGCAGCTAAGTTTGTGAACCTCAAGAAGGGAAAGATGATAATGCTGGAGTATTCACTTGAGTTCACTCATTTGTCAAAGTACACCCCAGAGTTATTGATGGATCAGAGGGTGCGGGTGAGCCGATTCGTTCATGGCGTGGCTGGTTATTTAGACAAGGATTGTAGGACAGCTATGCTCCACCATGATGTGGACTTTCCTTTCATAGTGTTGTACACCCATTAGATGGAGGCAGCTCATGCGAGGGAGAGGGAGGCAAAGAGGGCTGGGACAAACAGTCATGGGTTTTCACATCAGAGGTCCGGTGGTGGCTACCGTCCATAGTTTTAGTAGAGGTCACTAGCCCAAGCACCACCATCGGCTAGTGTTTCATCCAGGCCCAGGAGAGATCAGAGGAGCAGGGCTTCAGGGTCGAGGGATCGGAGGGGCACCCAATTAAAGTATACCTCTCCAGCCTGCGGGAAGTGCGGTAAGAGTCATGCCGGGGAGTGTTTGCTCGGTTTAGATGTTTGCTATGTGTGTGGTAGATCTTGGCACGTGCACCGAGCATGCCTATATGCTAGACAAGATGATGATAGGGGACATGCATAGGCCACCAGGACAGCAGCAGCTCCAGCCCATTCTGCTCCGCATGGAGCATCGACTAGTGGAGGTGGCGAATAGCACCGAAACCAATTCTATGCCCTTGCCTCGCGCCAGGAGCAGGAGACTTCGCCAGACGTGGTCACTAGTATGTTGCGTTTCTTTCATGTTGATGTTTATGCCTTGCTAGATTTGGGAGATACCTTGTCTTTCGTTACTCCTTACATTGCTAGTAACCTTGGAGTTAGTCCCGTGACCTTATCAGAACCGTTTTTAGTTTCGACCCCTGTTGGTGATTAGGTCATAGCTATATGAGTATATAGAGAATGCCCTATCACTAGGTTGCATAAGGTTACCTCCGTAGACCTTGTAGAGTTATCCATGACTGACTTTGACATTATTCTTGGCATGGATTGGTTAATCGCATATTACGCTTTGATTAATTGTAGGACCCGTACGGTGGAATTTTGTTTTCTGGGTGAGTCGGTGTTGGAGTGGAAGTGTTGTTCGGCAGTACCAAAAGGTTCATTTATTTCCTATCTTATGTCTAGGAAGATTATCTCTAAAGGTTTCATGTACCACCTAGTAAGGGTTAAGGATGTGGAGTCCGAGACACCGACTATTCAGTCAGTTCCAGTGGTGTGAAAATATCCAGAGGTGTTTCCTTAAGATTTTCTCAGTGTTCCCGCGGAGAGGGAAATTGATTTTGGTATTAATCTATTACCCGATACGCAGCCTATCTCTATTCCTCCTTAAGGATTGCCCCAGCCGAACTAAAGGAATTGAAGGATCAGTTAAAGGATCTATTGGATAAGGGCTTCATTAGACCGAGCCAGTCTCCATGGGGTGCACCAGTTCTATTTGTTTGAAAGAAGGATGGTTCCCTTCACATGTGTATTGACTATCGGCAGTTGAACAAGGTTACCATGAAGAACAAGTACCAATTACCTAGGATGGATGATTTTTTTGACCAGCTTCAGGGTGCCAAGTGCTTCTCCAAGTTTGATCTCACATCTTGGTATCACTAGCTCAGAGTTCGGGAGAGTGACATCCCGAAGACCGCTTTTAGTACTCGGTATGGTCATTACAAATTTGTTGTTATGTCTATTGGACTAACCAATGCCCCTGGAACTTTTATGGATTTAATGAATAGGGTGTTCAAGGCATATCTGGATATGTTCGTGATCATGTTCGTCGATGACATTCTTATATACTCCCGGAGTGAGGAGGAGCATGCCACTCATTTGAGAATAGTGTTGCAAACCCTCAAGGATCGTCAGCTATATGCAAAGTTTAGCAAGTGTGAATTTTGGCTAAACTCGATGGCATTTCTGGGTCATGTGGTATCAAGCGACGGCATAAGGGTAGATTCCCAGAAGATTGAGGCGGTGAAGAATTGGCCCAGACTAGTGAATCCTTTAGAAATTTGGAGTTTCTTGGGTATAGTGGCTACTATAAAAGATTTGTTTAGGGATTTTCATCAATTGCAGCCCCACTGACCAGGTTGACACAGAAAAAGGTGAAGTTCCAATGGTCGGATACTTGTGAGAAAAACTTCCAAGAGTTGAAGACCCGACTCACTGCAGCACCAGTGTTTACTTTACCCGAGGCACTGGTGGCTTTGTAGTGTATTGTGATGATTCGAGAGTTAGACTGGAATGTGTGTTGATGCATCCTGGGAAGATAATAGCATATGCCCCGAGACTGCTGAAAGTTCATGAAAAGAATTACCCGACCCATGATCTTGAGTTGGCCGCGATGGTGTTTGCATTAAAGATATGGCAGCATTACTTGTATGGGGTCCACGTAGATGTATTTACGGATAATAAGAGCTTACAATATGTGTTCACACAGAAAGATCTAAATATTCGGCAAAGGAGGTGGTTGGAGTTACTTAAGGACTATGACATGAGTGTCCTTTACCACCTGGGCAAGGCCAATGTGGTCGCGGATGCACTTAGTAGGCTCTCTATGGAGAGTGTGTCCCACGTGGATGAGGGAAAGAAGGAGTTGGTAAAGGATGTCCACCGACTTGCAAGACTGGGAGTTAGATTGATTGACTCGACTGATGGCGGTGTTATTGTGCTGAATGGGTCAGAATCGTCCTTAGTGGTCGATGTCAAATCTATGCAAGATGAGGATCCGACTTTGAGGAAGCTGAAGGAAGCAGTGCGGAGTCAAAAGGTGGAGGTTTTCTGCTAAGGGGGAGATGGGGTGCTACGGTACAATGGTCAACTATGTGTTCCGGATATTGATAATTTGAGAGTTCGAATATTGCATGAAGCACATGGTACTAGATATTCTATCCACCTGAGAACCATGAAGATGTATTTAGACTTGCGAGAAATCTATTGGTGGCATGGTATGAAGAAGTATATTGGGGAGTTCGTAGCTAAATTTTGAAACTGTCAACAAGTGAAAGTCGAGCATTAAAGGCTGGGAGGTGTACTTCAGGATATTAGCATTCCCACTTGGAAGTGGGAGGAAGTAAATATGGATTTTATTATAGGCCTACCTCGTACTCTCTGACACTATGACTCCATTTGGGTGGTGGTAGACAGGTTAACTAAGGTGGCACACTTCCTACTAGTCAAGACAACGGATTCAGTGGGTGATTATGCTAAGTTGTATATTCTGGAGTTGGTTCGACTTCATGGAGTCCCTTGTCTATTATTTCAAATTGAGGTTCTCAGTTTACCTCTCACTTCTGGTATTCTTTCCAAAAAGGACTTGGAACGCAAGTTAAGCTCAGTACAGCCTTCCATCCGCAAACAAACAGCCAGGCAGAATGAACCATTCAGACCCTTGAGGATATGTTGAGGGTTTGTGTTATTGATTTTAAAGGTAATTGGGATGATCATTTTACCTTAATCGAGTTCGCCTATAATAACAGTTATCACTCCAGTATCTAGATGGCACCGTTCGAGGCTCTTTATGGGCGAAGGTGTAGATCTCCCATCGGATGGTTTGAGGTTGGAAAGGAAGTTATGATAGGACCAGATTCGGTTCACGAGGCGATGGTGAAGGTTCAGTTGATAAGAGACCAGTTAAAAACTGCTCAAAGTCGTTAGAAATTGCAAGTGGATGTGAGTAGAAGGGATCTGGAGTTTGATGTGGACTACCCGGTATTTCTAAAGGTATCTCCTAAGAAGGGAGTCATGCGGTTCAGAAAGAATGGGAAACTCAGTCCCCGCTAAATTTGGTCCTTACCGAGTTATGAGGAGAATTGGTAAGGTGGCGTATGAGTTGGACTTGCCTTCAGAATTAGCTTCAGTTCATCCCGTATTTCATGTGTCGCTCTTGAAAAAGTGCTTGGGTTGTCCATCTTTAGTAGTCTCGGTAGACGGCATTGGTGTAAGGGATAGCCTCAGCTATGAGGAAATTTTGGTGGAGATATTGGATCATTAGGTTCGGAGGATGAGGAACAAGGAGGTAGCTTCAGTTAAAGTATTATGGAGAAATTAGCATGTTGAGGGAGCTACGTGGGAAGCCGAAGCAGATATGATAGCTAAATACCCTCATTTTTTCCTTACAGACTCAGTTTCAGTTTGAGGTATCAATTTTTTCCAAAACCTTTAATCAACTTTTCATGTTCCGTTCACGTGTATAAGTTTGTTTTATGATATAGTATATGTATGTGATGTCTGAATTCAGTTCATCTATGTTTTTCTTTTTGGAGGTAGTTATTTTGTCAATTTTTTTCTTAAATGAGTGGTAATTTTATATGGCGATAGCTTGTTACTGAGTTTTATGCATGTTTCTAACATTCGAGGACGAATATTCCCAAGGGGGAGATACTGTTATACCCATAGAACCCAAGGATCAGACCCGGAAGTAAAAATGGAGAAAAACTGAAAATTCGCACCAGGTTACAGAATGACCCGTGAGGTGGATCGTGAGGAGTGACCACGAGTCGTGAGGTGACTCATGTCCATCATGGTTTGGCAAGGCTTGAGTGAGGAGGCCACGGGTCTGACAACAAGTCGTGGTCAGACCTCACGACTCGTGAGGTCATCCATGGTCTACCTTGGAGGTTGGGCATGTTGGGATAGGTAGTGTAGGCCACGGAAGGTGACCACGAGTCGTGGTCTGACATCACGACTCGTGAAGTCACCCGTGGGGTTCCCTTGGATGTTTTGGACAGTGGACTTAACGGACCATGGCCACGAGTCGTGCCTTGTGGCAACGACCCGTGAGGTCCCTCATGAGGACTGGCGACCAGAAATTTTCTGCGTTTTAATAAGTGTGTTATCATAATTCCTAAATTCCTAAGGCCTAAACTACATCATTTTTGATATTTTTTTGAGTGAGATAAGATGAGTTAAGTCCTTTATGCATGCCCATTCTCATGCAAAAGCTTAGAGAGATTTTTGGGAGATTCAAGGTCTTCTTCTCAAAATTTCCATCAATTTCTTTGTAGGTATTCAAGGAACCTCGAAAGCAATCTATTCCTAGTTATGTAGGGTTTTAGAATGGGTAAAATTCTTCCACACCCATGCCAAAATTTTGACTTTAATCATGAATCCTCCTATTCAATTCCATGGGGTTTTATCCAAAAGCATGAAAATGTGATTTCTCTTTATGGGTTTGATTTAATTGAATTTTAATTATTGAATTACGAGTGATGGGCAGGTTTTACATAATTTTCTTTAAGATTATGTTTCAATATTTTAAATCAAAAATGCCCATTTGATGAAATTTCATGAAAGTTATGATTTATGATAAATACTCTATATTTTGAGTCAATTGATGATGGAAAAGCATGATTCAAAACTCCCATATTTATGAGCATATTTTGAAAAAATTGAATATGATGAAGTATTTTGCAATGCCCACGTGTTGAATATGATTTATGATTTATGAAGTGAATTAAATGATTTATTGATTTTTTATGTTGGCCAATGAAAAAGGCCTATGATTCATGACTAATAATGTTTTAAAGAGGATCCATGATGATAAATGTTATATTCTAGACAATGAATATTAATGCATGATGTTATAGATTTATGTATTAGCCTATATGCATGTTTTTGGGAGCCGTGTCTAGCACCGAGTAGCCCGGCGTTCAAAGGACTATGTCGGTGTCTCATAACAACGTGTCACCGTGGGTTTCTAAATTATACAATGTATTGATAATGATCCCCTCAAATGTGATATCATGCCTAATGCACGACCCTCGCCTGGAAAGCCACGGTCGGCTCTGCCCACTTGAGAGAGATAGTGGGGCATCATGAAAGGGTCTACCATGATGTGTTGGTTATGAAGAGTCCTTTCAGGTTCTGCATGTTTTATGCATTGTTATTTTTATATTGTTGGCTCAAGTTAGGTTTTGATAAAGTTTATTTATGATTATGAAAATGGATGATTATGAATTATTTGAAAGTCTTGAGTCTTATGCTTTATTATGAAGATTTGATGTAAGCTTGTTGTCCTTCCCTTATATTTATTATATGAGTTTGATTTACTCTAAAATGTCCGTATTACTTACCCTGCATACTCGGTACATTCCATGTACCAACCACATACTTTCTATGTTGTATCGTTTCATGATACAGGGTCCAGATCTCAGGCTAATCCTTACCCTTTGTCCATCTCAGCTTACGCTTTCAGTTTATTGGTGAGTACTCATCTTCCAAGGGCCGTTTGATAGGATTTCATGTTATTTATATTTCAGTACTGGTTGGATTAGTTGGGAATATTTTCTCATCAACCCATCTTATGTATTAGAGGCTTCTGGAAAAGTATGTAGTGCTTAGCTATGTACATGTCCAGTATTTTCTGATGTTATGCTATAATTACGTTTCTGCTATGTTTTTATGATTATCCTTCTGCTTATTTGAATGAGATTAGGTTTATGCATGTGCCATGGGTCGATTTGGGGTCTCTCGGGGTCCCTTGTCCCGTGTCTACGATATGGGTGTACATTCGGGTCGTGACATGAACTAGAAAATTCGCTCACAAAAATAGGGAGAAAGTGTAGAAAATACCTTAGGAGAGACTACTAGAGGTGTGATATTATCGGGGCATCATCAGATTGGGATTATTAAAATCTCCTAGGATTACTCAATAGTATAATTAGTTTTGGACGAGGTGGAAACTTCTGTTTTTCAACCAATTAGGTTCCTTATACCTCAGGTTTTCTCAATCCCCCAAGTCCTTTTCACAACAACCACATCAACTTGGGTAAGAATTAACAATTTCTAGCTTTGATTCTCTATGGGTTTTGGCAATGTCTAGCCCAATCCGACATGATCAACACCCAATTACCCATTAATGTTTCATCACCCATACTCTAAATTCCCTCTTCAACTAAAATTAGAGTAAGTAAATACAACCCTCATTTGCAACTATGAGTATTTAGATTAAAACATATATGAAACACTAGAATTATACTAATTGAGTAAATCTAAAATCGATTAAAAAATAGCCAATCCAAATTAACCCAATCATTCACACACATCTAGCAAGGAATTTAGCTACTCATTTAAGTAGAAGAAGACATTTGCGTTAAGGAATAATTCAATGTCCATTCAATAAAATGAGTTAATTCAAGCACAAGATTCTGAACTCCAATAGAGTTTTCTACCTTTTCAAAGAAGAAGATGAAGCTTTCTCTCTCTACAATTCAATTCTCCAACTTCTATCTACTTTCTATTCAATATTCAATACAATGCCAAACCTAATGTGGAATAGAAGGTTCAATTCCATTTTGAGATGTACAAAAGTTGGGTACAAGAATGCTCCTCTTTTTATGAGTTGGACACTTTTGCCCTTTTTTGATGGGAGTCACTTGCGAGTCACCGGCAGTTCACTGATGCTATTCCTCGATGCACCGGTCGGTCACAGCTGATGGCCAGTGGGTTCCAAAGTAATTCGGCGTTGGCATCGGCGGTTCACTAGTGTTGATCTGTGTTCTAACGGTAGCTATTCTTCCTCAGTATAGTAGGTATTTGCGGTCAGTTGACGTTTCGCCGGTATCCTTCGGTGGACAGCTAGTTCTCATCTCCATTTTCATGCTTTTTTTATCAATTCCAAGCTTTTTCTACTCAAGTTAAGTATCAGTAAAGATCAAGGCAAAAGGGCATAAAATCCACCTAAATGACCTGAAAACTAAGAGAAAACTCATGTTTAAGAGCCTAGTGAGTTGGTAAATTACCAACTCTTCAGGATTGAGCATGAGGTTGGAAGAAAACCCTCATTCACGACCATACATACCATGGCTTTGATGGATTCTTGCTTAGACTTGAGACCCAAAATACTTGAGAAGAAGAAGAACTCTAATTTCTTGAGAGTCTTGAGAGGTTTGATCTACAATGTATGGTATTTTTAAGAGAAATGATTGTTTAGTCTAAGTAAAACCCCTATAATACACCCTTTAGGAAGCCCAAAATAACCTAGTTTGGGAGTTAAAAGCATAGAAAATTTCTAGGATGTCTTTATGAAAACGAGCTGAGAAACTGCCATGCCAGCCTTCACGGGTCGTACCACGACTTGTGGTGACATACCACGAGTCTTGATATGAATTTTTTTTCTTCTGGATGATTTAAAATCTTTTTGAAACTCTTAGCACAGATGCTCAGTATGAGTCATACCTTGGCCACGAGTCGTACCACGACTTATGGTGACTGGGCTTGTCCTTTGCCTGTCAAACCTGAAAGTGCTTCACTAAACCGCTCATAACTTTTTACTCTGAACTACGATTGATGCATGAAAGAACGTTAAAAGGTCTTTAATTTTATATGATGGATCACCCCCAAAAACTTCTTAAAATAGGAGTTCTGGTCATTTAAATTTTACCCTTGTAAGAACTTATATGAAGACTCAATCGGTAGGAAACCTCTCAACTCAACTTTATGCTAGAGGTTCCTTATGACCTTAATTAGTACTCAATGAAATTATCACACTTAAGAATTGATATTAACACCTATTTTCATAAAATTCATCAATTTTTGATCTATCCACATTCCTATAACTGTTTCAAACTTAACACAAAAGTCTGAGGCATTACAATATCTCAACTCACGACTGAAACAACATTTTGCACCATCATACCACGGACCATATTCTGAACTCCATCTCATGAGTGTTGGTACAACTTTACCATCTTATCACGAGTATTACTGAGACTCTTACTAAGGAAAAATTTTTAGTTTTCTATTAGTTGATACGCGATATATCTAGGGTCTACTCTTAGGGAATTTTAGGTTGTTACAAGTAGATCTTGAGGTAGATGTGGAAACTTTTTCCCAACAACTATCATTCAGACTTAGAGGCTTCAAAGACTAGTTAGAAAGTTGAGTCATTGATGTTACTTTTTACCATTGCTTTCAGTTGCAGTTATTAAATCGTATTTTCCTTAAAGTTGAGCTCATTGCAATTATTTCTTCTGCATATTTTTCTTACATTCTTAGCTAATATTACGCCAGCACAAGTGTTCTCTTGGACCATTATTGGTTTGAGTGCCGACCACACTAAGAGTGCAGATTCGGGGAGTGACAAACTTGATATTAGAGCTTTATGTTTAAAGAGTCCTAAGATGTCTATGAAGCCGCGTCTAGTAGTTTCCTTCTTATAGGTGTAAAGCGTGCCACATATATAATAAGTAGACTACAGGGTGTTAGGAAATACCTCCCTTCCTTCATACTCTATTTTGTACAATAGAGCTCAACTCTATGAAGATTTCCTCCTAACTCGTGCATTCACATGTTTCAGATCATGCCTTCAAAATGTACTACCAGTCAGAGGACTGCTGCCAGTATAGAGGTTTACGTTGGAAATAATATAGCAAGTCTGCCACCCTAGATTAGGATGTAGACTTGGAATGAGGTATGCACAATAGTTCAAGGTGAGAGTGTTGGAGCTTAGAATGCATTGGATGCTAATAAGGGAGTTTTGGAAGCACCTGTTCCTCAGCCTCCCTGAGTTGGCACTTTAGAGGTAGAGTTTAGGGGAGCTATCCAAATGCTCAATCAGTTGTTTGCTTCTCAGTTAGGTTGTCAAGGCTCAATACCTGCTAGTTTTAATTCTTATGACTTGTCAAGAGTGTTGAGGATTGGGAAATTTCTGAGGATGAACCCATCAATGTTTATACGGTCTAAAGTTGATGAGGACCCTAAGAGCTTTATTGATGAGATTTGGAAGATCTTGACGGCAATGCCTGCAACAGAAATCAAAGGAGTTGACTTTGCTTCTTATCAGTTCAAGGATGTATCCAATAAATAGTATAATTAGTGGAAGCGGGCCCATGGTGAGAATGCAACTTTGGTAGCCTAGGATAATTTTGAGAGACATTTCTAAACCACTTCTTCCCCTAGGAGCTTAGAGATGCTAAGGTAGAAGAGTTTTTGAACTTTAAGTAGGACACCATGAGCGTGAAGGAATATAGTCTTAAATTCACTCATCTATCTAGGTATGCTCTGGAGATGGTATTGGATATGAAGGCCAGAATGAGAAAGTTCGTGCTTGGTATGGGCAAGCAGGTGAAAAGGAATGCAAGGGCACATGTTCGTTATTTTTTTCATAGATGACATTCTCATATACTTTCAGAGCGAAGAGGAGCATGCTGCTCAATTGAGGGTGGTGCTACAAACTATTAAGGATTTCCAACTGTATGCTAAATTCAGCAAGTGTGGATTTTGGTTAAACTCTGAAGCATTTTTGGGTCATGTGGTGTCCAGTGAGGGTGTAAAAGTGAACTCTCAAAAGATAGATGTTGTGAACAATTGGCCTAGACTAATTAGTCCTTCAGAAATCAGGAGTTTCTTGGGCTTAGCTAGTTACTACAGGAGGTATGTGGAAGGGTTTTCATCCATTGCAGCACCATTGACTAAGTTTACCCAGAAGAAAGTAAAGTTTCAATGGTCAGAGGCCTGTGAGAAGCGCTTCCAATAGTTGAAGACTTGATTCACCTTAACGCCATTGTTGACTTTACCTTAGGGTACCAATGGGTTTGTAGTTTATTGTAATGCTTCAAGGATCATATTTGGTTGTGTATTAATGCATCATAGTAAGGTTATAATCTATGCTTCCAGGCAGCTGAAAGTCCATGAAAAGAACTATCCAATTCATGACCTCGAGTTGGCAGCGGTAGCATTTGAATTGAAGATTTGGAGACACTATCTGTAATGGGTCCATGTGGATGTGTTTACGAACCCCAAAAGCCTACACTATGTGTTTACCCATAAGGATCTAAATCTACATAAAAGAAGTGGTTAGAGCTTCTTAATGATTATGATATGAGTGTCCTTTATCATCCGGGCAAGGCTAATGTAGTGGAAGATGCTCTTAGCAGGCTTTCTATGGAGAGTGTGTCCCATGTAGATGAGAGAGAGGGAAAAGTTAGTGAAGGATGTGCATCGGCTTACATGACTAGGAGTTGCTCTTATTGACTCGGCAGATGGTGCTGTTATTATTTAGAATGGGTCAGAATCTTCTTTGGTGACCAAAGTCAAGGCTAGGAAGACGAGGATCCTTTGTGGTAAAGCTGAAGGAGGTGGTTTAGAATCAAAAGGTGGAGGTTTTATCCTAAGGGGGAGATGGTGTATTCTGATATCAAAGTCGTTCATGTGTTCGGGGGTTGATGACTTGAGGGAGCGGATATTGCATGAGGATCATGGTTCTAGATATTCTATACATCCAGGTGCCATCAAGATGTACCGTAACCTATGGGAAGTCTATTGGTGGAATGGCATGAAGAAGGACATAGCAGAGTTTGTGTCAAAGTGTCCAAATTGTCAACAAGTTAAAGTTGAGCATCAAAGACCCGGAGGTGCTCTTCAAGACATTAGTATCCCTACTTGGAAGTGGGATAAAATCAATATGGACTTCATTATAGGGTTGCCTCATACTCATCAACAGTATGACTTCATATGGGTGATTGTGGATAGGATGACCAAAGCAGGTCATTTCCTACCATTCAAAACTATCGACTCAGCGGAGGATTTTGCTAAATTGTACATTTGAGAGTTACTTCATTTGTAGGGAGTGACCTTGTCCATCATATCAGATTGGGGTACTCAGTTTATCTCCTAGTTATGGAGATCGTTTCAGAAGGGACTTGTTACTCAGGTCAATCTTAGTACAACCTTTCACCCGCAAATAGTCAGTCGGGATAAATGGATCATTCAAACTCTTGAGGATATGTTGAGGGCGTGTGTTATTGATTTCAAGGATAGTTGGGATGATCATTTACCTCTCATCAAATTTGCATATAACAACAGTTACCATTCCAGCATTCAGATGGCTCCATTTAAGGCTCTTTATGGGCGGAGGTGTAGATTGCCTATTGGTTGGTTCAAAGTCGGTGAAGCTACGTGGATAGGACCGGATTCAATTCATAAGGCTATGGAGAAAGTTCACCTTATAAGGGAATAGTTGAAAATAGCTCAGAGTCGCCAAAAATCCTATGTTAATGTGACGAAGAGAGAACTTGAGTTTGAAGTTGATGATTAGGTATTTTCGAAGGTGTCTCCTATGAAGGGAGTGATGAGATTTTGAAAGAAGGGGAAACTTAGTCTCCATTATGTTGTATCGTACAGGATTCTGAGATGTGTTTGCAAGGTGGCTTACGAGTTGGAGTTTCCCTCAGAATTGGCTTCAATACATCTAGTTTTTCATGTGTCACTTTTAAAGATGTGCACGGGTGATCCAGCTTTGGTTGCTCTAGAGGAGAGCTTAGATGTGAAGGATAGCCTTAGCTACAAGGAGGTTTTGATTGAAATACTTGATCATTAGGTTTGGAAGCTAAGAAAAAAAGAAGTAGCCTCAGTAAAGGTTTTGTGGAGAAATTAGCATGTTGAGGGAGCTATGTGGGAAGCTGAAGCAGAAATGATGTCTAAATACCAGCATCTATTCCCTTCCGGTTTATTTCCAATTTGAGGTATCAGTTTTCTCCTTAGTACTCTATTCAGTTTCATGTTCAGTTCATGTGGTCCTGTTTCTTTTATGTCAATGCATGTATATGTGTTATTCATGAATTCAGTTCAGTTATGTATTTCAGTCTGGAGTTAGTCACTCCGTCAGTTTTCAGCTCTAGATGTTAAGTATTCGGTATGGAAGGTTTTCCCTAGTGATTCAGTATGTTTACCCCACATTTGAGGACGGATATTCCCAAGGGGGAGATATTGTAATACCCAAGAAGTGCCTAAGACTTGACTTGGGATTTGAAATGGGAACAGTAGAAAAATTTGAGATTTTGACTCCGGACGACTGATGGTATGAGTCGTAGGAAGGACCTATGACTCGTACGAACCACCTGTGGTTAGAAGTTCTGTCGGAAGGAGTTGGTAACAACGAGCCTTTTAATGACTTGTTTGTTGAAGTTATGACTCATAGGTAGGAATTGTGGTTTGGTTCTGGAATGGTCAAGAGAGAAGGTATGACTCGTGGTACGGCCTATGTTAGGGAACCACGGATCGTTACTTCTACTCGTAGGAAGGAGCAGGGGATTTCTCTGAGTTGTGGTTACAGAGGGATTCCACGACTCATGGATGAAGGTACAAATCATAGTGTGACTCGTGGAAAAGTTTAGAATCCAGGATTTCATCATAGGTTGTAATGAGAGGAAAGCACGGCCCGTAGGATTGAGGTACGGTCCGTAGGATGAGTCGTGGTACCTAATAGTGTGTAATTTTCCCGCATTTTAATTGGGGAAATTTCATAATTCCTAAGTTCCTAAGCTCTAAACTATGTCATTTTAAGCTCAGAATAGGGGAGTTTTAAGGGTGTTTAATCTATTCTAACCTATTCCCTCCCCATGCATGCAAACTAGAGGATTTCTTAAGAAAGATCAAGCTTAGAACTCCCCAATTTCTTCTCCAATTCCTTTGGTCTTTCAAGGGGGAGTTTAAGATCAGATTTCTTAGGTATGTAGGGTTGTGAATGAGAGTGCCTCTTCACTCTCATGCCCAATTTCCCCCTATATTCATGAATTCAAGTATTAAAGTAAATTTGATGATCTCTTAGGGTTTCAACCCCAATTTCATGGATATTCTCTTTGATTTGATCATGGGTCAATCCCCTTTATGTTCTAAGTGTTGTTTTAAGATCTATGGGAAGATTTTATATTTAAATTGATTATAATTTTTATTATTTCAAATCCAAGTCAATCTATGCCCAATTATGCAAAGTCTCATGAAAAGCCAAGTTATAATTTTATTATGATTTTGATCTCCCTAAGCCTAAATTATGATTTATGAATTATGATATAATTTCTCTTCAAGTATTCTTCATGGATTTATGAATCTCATGTATATCAATTTTCACAAATATGCATATTCTTCATGATTTATGAGTTTATGATTTTTGGCCTACTCACAGGCCCTTATTCGTGGGAAATAATGTATTTCAAGTTTGAGCAGGCATGTTATGATTTATTGGCCATGAACTTCATGGATGATTTCACGATTCTATATGAGCCCTCATGTGCATATTTTTGGAAGTAGTGTCTAGCACTAAGTACACTCGGCGTTTAGGTAAATCCCATGATCTCAAAACTACATGTCACCATAGGTATATATATATTTTTGGATCCCTTTATGATATCACATAATGCACTTTCCTTGCTTGGCAAGACTAAAACGGCTTTGCCCATTTGAGTGAAATAGTTGGGCCATCATGTAAGCTCTATCATGATGGTGTCGATTAAGACGGGTTCTCCCATTGTTCCTCATGATTTATACATTGTTATGTTTATGTTACTTTGGCTCAAGTTATGTTTTATAAGGATTCTCTTATGGTTATATTTATGACTAGAACATGAATGGTTTGAAAACTTTGGGCCCTCATGTTTATATTATGATATTTAGTTCATTTTCATGCTATCCTACTCTTATGAAGTCTGATGTATTTTAAGTGTCCATATTTACTTATCTTTTATATTCAGTACATTCCAAGTACTGACCACATACTCTATGTTGTATCATTTCTTGATATAGGTCTGAGGGATCAGTCTCAGCTGCATCATTAGTCCTGCTTTCCTCTCAAGCCTGTTTAGCCAGTGTTGGTGAGTACTCATACTTTGAGGACATTCAGTTGATCATTATTATGTTATTTCCATTTAAGAATTTATCAAGCTAGTTAGGGATGCTTTCCTATCAGCTCATCAGTTATGTTATAGGTTTTTCAGACAACATGTAGAAAACATTCAGCGTGTCATTGTTGACCTTGTTTTAGATTGATATGTATGAGGACTTCCGCTTAAGCGTGTTTTAATATATCATTTTCCTCTTTTTGTATGCTCTTTTTCGCTATGTTCATGCCATGGGTCGACTTGGGTCCTTTCGGGATTCCTTGTCTCGTGTCTCTATCTGGGCCTATGTTCGTGTCGTGAAAAACTTGTATCAGAGCATAAGGTTTTGAAGTGTCCTAGGGTGTCCGAAAGCTGCATTCAGTAGAGTCTTTTTCATGGGTGTGAAGCACGCCATACTTATGACGAAGAGGCTACGAATGTTTTAGGAAATATTTCCCTTCTTTCATGATTTATATCGTTCGATGAAATGTCTCTCTATCCTTCAAACTCGTGCTATACTGCGTTTGCAGAATCATGTCTTCTCATCGAATTAATGAAAGAAGAAAGGAAAGGGAAACGTCCATGAGAATGGAAATGAAGATGCGCGCCAGTAGGCCCTACCAGCCCCCGAAGATCATATGCCCGACCAGGTTGCCCATGTAGAGTTTATGACAGCCATCCATCCAGACGTTGGCCCAGGCATTGACCACCCAGGTCAACCAGCAGGCGGTAGTGGCAAGAGTTAGGGACTTTCTTAGGATGAACCCTCCGAAGTTGCTTGGATCGAAGGTGAACGAGGATCCATACGAGTTTATTAATGAGATCCATAAGATAACCCAGATTATGGGGCTGACAGGGGAGTAGTGTATAGACCTAGCCTCTTATCAGTTGAAAGGGGTTGCACATATTTGGTTCAGACAGTGGAAAGATAACAGAGCAGTTGGAGCGAGTCCCATTAGTTTGGATCAGTTCCTCACCACATTTTTGGATCGATTCTTTCCCCGTGAGATGAGGGAGATCAAGGCAGCTATGTTTGTGAACCTGAGGCAGAATAATCTGACAGTCCAAGAGTATGCTTTAGAGTTCAACTGCCTTCCCAAATATGCACTAGAGTTGGTAGCTGATTAGAAAGCTTGGGTGAGCAAGTTTATGCACGGCGTAGCGGGCTACCTTGTAAAAGATTGAACATCTATGCTTCATGTTATGCCCTGGATGCCCAAAGATTATAACCGAGAGTTGAAATAGAGAAAAAGTTGAAATTTGGCATCAGACACAAAATGACTCATGAGGAGACTTGTCAGAGCAGCCCACGAGTCGTGATGTGACTCGTGGGGAGGCCCAGGGATTTAATGTGAAACTTGAGAAATGAGACCCCATGGGCCTGACCACGAGTGAGTCGTTAGATTAGTCGTGGGGTGGGTGAGAAGGAAAAGAGAAGGAAGAAATTCGTGGGGAGGGTAGTGGCCAAGCGGGGATTGATTTTGTTGAAGTTAAGGCAGTGCACTTCACAGATGGTGACCACGAGTGGTGGTCACAAGGTCACGAGTCGTTATGTCGTCCGTTATGACCCCTGTAGATTGAGAAGCAGTGTACATCACAGATCAAGCCACGAATCGTGACCCTTGATGATGAGTTGTTAGGTCCCTCGTTGGGACCACCTGACAATTATTTTCTTCGGATTTAGTAAGGGATATTTTGTAATTCCTAAAATTCTAAGGTGTAAACTACGTCGTTTTCAATTATGAATAGTGACTTTTAAAGGGGTTAAGTTCATTTTAAGCCTCATTTATTCATGAATGCAAGGTAGAAGACTAGAGAGGGTGATCAAACCTACCATTCATCAATTCCTCTTTAATTTCCTATTGGGCATTCAAAGAAGTGTAAGAATTAGCTACTAACAGGTATGTAGGGTTATGAATGGTGATTCATTTCACACCCATGCCCAATCCCTCTCCAAATCATGAATAATATATTACTAATCTATGGAGTTCTGACCCAATGCATGAAGTTCCTAATTCTTTACATGGGTATAATTTAAATACGTTTCTATTACTGAATTATGAAGCATGGACAAGTTTTATAATGTTTTCAATTAAAAATCATGTTTCTAGCTTTACAAATGAAAAGTCCATTGATGAGAAGCTCATGAAAGATGAGATTTGTGATGAATGTTTGATGATGATGAGATATTATGATGAAAAGTATGTTTTCATGATACCCATGATTATAATAATGTTTTCGATATGAATTGAGTATTTTCAATAATGATAGAGCTTTGGGCATTGCCCACATGTTCAAGTAGGATCGATGATTTCCAGAATTAAGCTTACCACGTGGTTTTGGAGCGAAGGTGTGCACTTTATTTTCAGCTTGTGGTACGTTTGAGTTAAATCTTTTCATTTGCATAGCTTACCACATGGTTTTATAGAGAAGACTCCAAATTATCTTTCAGCTTATGGTATGGTTTGAGTTAAAGCTTCTCTTAGGCATGATTTCTACTTTGACATGTATTTGATTTATGAGCTTTGTCAATAGATGATGTTGAGCTTCATTGAATAAAGATGTAGAGCATATGCATATTTTTGGGAGTAGTGTCTAGCACCGAGCAAGCTAAGGGCCGATCACCCTATGCCTCAGAACTATGCGCCAACATAGGTTTATACATTATGACTTTGGGACTTCCCTTGTGAGCTATCCCCTGCCCTATTTGTCCATGATCTTGATATCGATATCATGGTGTCGTTCCTAGCTCTGGAAAGAATTTGGATGGCTCTACCCACTTGAGTGTGATAGTTGGGACCATGTAAGCTTTATCGTGGTATGTAGGTTAAAAGATGAGTCTACCATTGTTTCTCATGATTTTAGTTATTCATGTTCATAACTCATGAGATTTACACATGTAAGCATGTTCTAAAGTAGGTTTGACTTAATGTTTACCTTTACTTATAAATATCATATTTCAGCTTTGAGTCAATCGATTATGTTATGATATGTCATGATGATATGTTATGTTATGATGAGATCATGATTTAAGAAAGAATCCATGCGAGCCCTATTCTCAGATTCTTAATATTTAATTTTTACATTATGTATTGTATTTAAATGATTTTACTTACTTAAGCGGTTTTACTGACCCTGCATAATCGGTACATTTCACATACTGACCGTATACTCTTTGCAGTATCATTTCATGATACAGGATCTGGCCCTCAGGTTCAGTCCCATTCGTAGTCATCTTATCAAAGATAACCTTTGCATTATTGTTGAGTCATCATCTCCCAAGGATTAGACTACTCAGATTTCCTTATGTATTTTCAGTTTCAGCTTGTTGAGTTAGTTGGGGGTCTTTTCCCAACATCTCATCATGTTTAGAGGTATGTATTCTGATTTTATGTTTAAGTTAGACTTCCGCTATGTTTATGTTGTTGATTATTCAGTTTCTTTGATTGATTTAGATATATGCTTATGCCATGGGTCGACTTGGGGTCTCTCGGGGCTCCTTCTCCCATGTTACGTGATCTTGGGCAGAATTATATGCCCAAGTGATACTCAAATGCTTCATTTTGTCTTGTTTACCCATCGATATTTGTGCATTCTCATGTAATTTGTAGTTA
>JACEIK010003892.1:0-40146 GCA_018107945.1 Datura stramonium
ATTCGAGGATGTTTTCTTAATTAATGCTAATACAGGGCTGATAATAAGGGGATACCGTATATGTGCGATGATGAGCACCTATGCAAGTACTGAGTGGGATATACAAGTATTAAATGACTTTTTAGGTTATTTGTATGATTATCTGACATTGTTGAGATAAATTGTGAAACTGATTACATGTCGACTGTTATGCTAGATGAGCCTTATTATAATTATGATGATTAAAATAACATTTCAAGCAGAGTCATACTTATTTGATGATAAATATGCCTATTGGATCATATTTTCATGCATCATTTCAGATATTTTTTATACTTGAGAATCAAGAAATGCTGAGATCACATATGATTTTACATGCCTTGTGAGCTCTTATAGTACTCATATGGAAATGATTCATAAAATATTGTCCTGGAGGGTCACATTTACAATACTCATGCTAAGATGATTCATGTGATATTGGCTCGGTGGGTTGAATTTAACATAACTAATGATTCATGTCACAATGAGGGAGTGGTGCATGATCATTGAAAATTGTTTAGAAAGAGTTGTATGCCCAATGGGAAGTTATTCCGATTGAGTACTATATCAACCTCGCAAGACTCCTATGGGTCACAACTCCACAACACCCAGGTGGAGTGCGTATGTATAATGGTTTCATTACATTGGTACTTTGTATTGCATTTAATCACTTCCTTATTTATGATTAATTGTCTTGTATATCTAGTGTTGAACAATTCGGTCTTGATACAGATATGTTTATTGTTCATACATATATACGTGACCTCTAAAATTTGTATTTTCGGCGATTAAGTCTCATTTGCTACCTAGAGAAAGGAGTCAATTTACTTGATATTTATTGAGTACGATTGTTTATATATTCATGCTACACTTGTTTCCCTCTTTTAAGGTGCGGTTCGGATTCGAAACTGGGCGAGTGCGAGTTGATCATTGCATTTGAGGTTATCCTTGAGTAGACATAGTGAGTAGAGCTTCTTTGATTGATCATAATGCATTTCTCCCTCCCCCTTAGTTTATATTCACTTCTTTCATTCGAACCAATGTATTTTTGTGTTTTCTAGACTTGTATAAATTCTTAAATGCTCTTATACTTGCTATCATATTTTTGTGGTCTATTTCATTACCTTACTTATGTTATGAGATATTTTATGCTTTGTTCATGTTTCGATACTTCTTTAGTTTTTCACTTAAAATTGCTTTTATAGACTTAGACTATTCTAGGATTCTCCTTTCGAATTTAGGTGTAGGTGCCCCTCACATGTGACAAATCTAATTTTTGTAATGTGATAATACATCACATCACTAAGTACATAGTTCAAATTTCATAGTATTCTCCTTTTCCTCCTCCCCCTCCCCGTCCCCCTCCTCGGGGAATTATTATAAAGAAAAATAAAAATAAAAATAAAAATCATAATCAACCCATATAGTTTGATAAAGCAATTTCATTGGTATACAAGGAAAAGAGAAAAATGAAAATGAGACAGATATTAAATGCAAAATGTATCAATAGAAGAATGAAATTTCAATATATATATAAAGGATGCAAGTGGTAAATAATAATTTCAATTACCGGTTCAGTTTCATCTTCCTCCTCACTCTCTTCCTCCTCATGATGTTCATAAAGTTCCCGACCTGGAAATTTCCAATCTCTACTTTCTATATCTACTGCAATTTGGGCAGCGCATCAAACCTCTATATTGAATTAGAGGCCAATACAATGCATTGAAAATAAATATAATTAAATACATATATACGCACACACACACACATACATACATACATACACATACATACATACATATATGTATGTATATGTATATATGTATGCATAGATATATGTATGTGTGTATAGATATATATATGTACATACATATCTATACATACATACATATATATATATATATGTATATACACATACATACATATATGAAACATACTTTTCTTTTCTTTAAAAACGGTTTCAAAAGTTCTTCCAAATTCAAAAGGGATAATTCGAGGAATAAAGAGATTAATTTCTTAAATCTATTTCAATTAAAAAAAGCTTTGGAAAAAAATCTCAAATCTTTGTGATTAAGTTTTAGAAAAAAAGCCCCCAAAGCCAAATCTAGTAATTAACGATACATGAATGAAAAATAACAATGTATATCGTAACTATTAAAACTTCACAAACTAAAATTTAATATTTTAAGTTACATACCCAAATGAAAGTAGTGGCCGCACTTTAACTTGGCAATTGATCTACCATTATTCTCTATTACAACCTCAAAGCAAATAGAGCAATTCTCGGCATTCATCTTACAGTTGAAAAAAACTAGATACAAATCTTCAAAGGTGAATTCAAAGTTGACAACTTGATGTATATCAAGCTTAAACAAACAAAGCCTTAATAGATTAGATGTGCAAAGACCGTCAAGAACGAGGTGAGATACACGAGAGCGATCAAAACCTTTATATAGGATGAATATTAAAAACAATCTTTCACAAATTATAAATGTAATAGGTGGAATAAATTGAAACACTAGAAAATTGAGGGGTTTTAACAAGCAAATATTTCATATATAGAACCACTTATAGCAGAAAATTTGTTATATTAGATTGTGATTATTTATTAATGTATCATAATTTTGTTCTTATCTTTATCCTAGTTAGACTCACAAGAAGAGATATAGATAAACTTAAATTAATTGACCTTAATGCGAAATTTGTGTTAGATTTTTTATTTCAAGATTTTTCTTAAGTATCTTCATGAAGATTGAAATTACGTTATGTAATATTAATAAAAATTATTTATTAGCAAGAAAGTCTAGGTGTGAAAGCGCTCAATGGGCGTGAAAATTAACTTTCTTGATTAAAGTTCTTATATATTTCATTTTCTTCTTGCAATTCAAGATAAATCACAACTTACATCACAGTATTAGTCCTTAAATTCTAAGTGCGTTGCAAAATTTAATTAAAATAATCCCTCTATACCAATTTATATGAAATTGTTTAACTAGTTATGAAGTTTAAAAATATAAAAAAGATTGTAATTAGTTAAAAATGGTGGAATTGCATATCATTGACACTAATAACTTGTTTATTGAAACCTTTTATTAAGACAGTCCTTAAAAAAAGAGCAATGCAATATAAGCCGTGAATTGACATTTCTTTTTCAAGCGCAAGAACATTCTCAATTTTACATGCATATTAAAGAACTTTATACGAGGTAAACCTGTTTGCTAGCTCTTCTCTCCTCTTGTTATCATGTAATAGAATTAAAATTAATGAGAATATATATGTTCTAATCATATCTAGAAAACAGAAAAAATAATATATGAATGGAAGTTTTTATTTTAATTTGCGATTAATAGGTAAATATATATAATTTTTGGTTAAAGTAGTATAATATAAATTATTAAAAGTAATCACCATATAATGAATTGCCTTACACGAAGAGAAAATAGGTCTCGAAGCGAGCAAAATTAAATATTATTGTAACACCTTGTAAATATTTGAGCGACTACTTTATATAATAATGACGTACAAGTCAAGTGTTATTACTATACATCATACTATTCGAGAAGGTCGGGGTCAAGCCTTGAAAAGAATGTTGCATGAGGACAAAGGCCAAAGTGGCCAGCAAAATGGCCTACCGCGTCACGTCGTGTTGCGATGAGTGTGAATAGAGCCGGGATATATATATATATATTTTACGCATATCGACATTTTCCCCGAGACATTCTAGGCCATCTTCCTCATGCTTTCTATGGTTTCAAGGGCCATTCAAGGTGATTTCACCATTAAAAATTCCTCAAGATCAAGGCATAGATTGAAGTTGTCGTGGAGAGAGACTAGAGCGCGTTTGTTTCATCGATTTTGGCTTTGATTGCGAGTTCTTTGAAAGGGAATATTTTTGGTCTATTAATGATTTGTTTTCTCTTGTATATCGTAAGGTAAGGGTTCCTAATTATCCCTCATTGTTAATTTGAAATCTACTCTGCTTTTATTGAATATGACTATCGACGTCGAGAATTCCATATACGTATGTTATGTTAAAGTGATTTAGGTAGCTTTAAAGCGTGGAACATTTTGATAATATGTTTCTAATTTGTTTTTGAAAAAATTCGATTGAGAATAGTCGAGGTTTGGATTGTATACGAGGTATGTGGGCTAAACCTTCTTTAGCAAGTTTCCTTTATCGTATATAGATATGAATTTTATCTATTATCGTACCATTCGTAGTCGTGTAAGTTATTATTGGGTGGCTATTTTGGAGTAACTTATATATGTATGTTCGAGCTTACCTTATGGGGATTTTCCTTGTCTAGATGCTACCATCATTTGGAGACGGCATAGAACTTATCGTATATTTTGATTGACTCTTAATTGACTATTGTTAGGTTATTGCCTTTCCAATGCATTAAAGACTTTTGTTTAGCTTCCCAGTACTACATATCATTATTGTTGGCTCTCTAGCTAGTTTGGCACATAGTGTAGGTGGTTGTGAAGCCTTTATCTATATATTACTGCGCCTTCGGGTTGTGGACATTTTTACCTACAAAGCCACTTTGTAATAAGCATATATTAATGCATATGTACTACTTGTATGTTATGACTATCTATAAGGTGGTGGTTAGGCGATTGGGAGTTCTATCTTGTTACTAGTAGCTACGTAGTCCAAACTAAGCATAGAAACCATACAAATTGGTCGCCTACAGTCATATTGCTTGCATACAAACTGCCAAGTATTGCTGCCTTGAGAAACTATGCTTAATGTCAGGGTTGATTACCATCGGTGTGCTTGTAGGCTGCCATTGGTTGTGCGAGGTTAGCTACGGTGCTACACCCCCATTTTAAGCGATATTATAGTTTGATATTGTTGATATATAACAAGGTTTTTCTTGAAGAACAAGAAAGAAAGAATCAAAAGGCTATGAGAATAGAATACAATGATCTAGAGTGGGGAAGGGGGTGCCTATATATAGGCGCAAACTGAAAATCCTAATGCCCTTAGGACTACCAAAATCCTAATGCCCATAGGACTACCTAAAATCCTAATGCTCATAGGACTACCTAAAACCCTAAGGCCCATGTGCTAACAATTATATGGGCTAACATTCCCCCTCAAACTCATAATGCGACATTAATAAGCATTGAGAGTTTGTCACACAAACGAAACCAAGGGCGTCGGCGAGCCTTCGTAGAAGGTCGACAATGCACAAGGCGATGGAACAAAAAAGGAAGCGATATAGTCCCGAGGCGGAGATGATGACGAGTAGTGAAAATCAATCTCAATATTAGCCGTCCGCTCATGGAAAATAAGTTCTTTGCAATTTGCATCGCCTTTCTTGTTATCTGTCGCCAGAGTAGGCCAGAAATGTGAACCCCTATATACATAAAAGAAGCCGACGTAACCAAACAATCTCACATGTAGTCTTTGCCACCTTGCGATCTTTTTGGTATATTGGAAGATACGAAACTGACATCTTGTTTCTTGCTCTTCCATGATATCAAAAGAATCTCAAGAAACACACAAAAACCGGTGGTGGATTTCGTCATTGCGTCGCCATCCCAATCGGCATCACTATAGGCTCGCAACTCGAGGCCGTCGGGGGAAACAAGAGGTTAAAGCTGAGTGCCAGAAGATATCTCAAAATACAAATCTGACTCCAGAGTGAGGCGAAGTAGGGCTTGATAACAAAGCGGCTAACAACGTGAGCTTGCATGAGCTATATCTTCAGGGAGAGTAACGGTAAGATACACCAAGCTACCTACAACGGTCCGATAAAGACTCGGATCTGTAACAAAAACACCATCACTAGGAGAGTACCGTGCATTGGTTTCAAGTGGAGTATACTGCCGATCCTGTTCTCGAAAGACGGCCCGTTTAAACAAGTCAGATATATACTTAGTCGAGGAAGATATCCTTTCTTAGGCGGGCCACCTCAATGCCAAAATAACGTGCTTGGAGCCCAAGTCCTTCGCCTTGACGATGAGCCAAATCATGCTTCAATGACTCAATACCATCATGATCATCACCGGTTATAACCATATCATCTACATATAAGGACAAAAGTTCGCCCACACTTTTCGTACTTCTAACAAGCAACGCCGAATCATGATTTTCGGGACAAAGCCAAGGAAGTAATCACGGTGGAATTTCTCAAACCAAGCACGAGGGCTTGCCCGAGACCATATAGAGCTTTTTGAAGCGACAAACTTCACCGGCTGGTGATGTACACAGTGGAGGAGTCATATACACTTCCTCATAGAGATCACCATTCGAGAAATGCATTCTTGACATCCATTTGAAATATCTTCCAACGCCAGAGCGGTTGTTGCAATCATAGTGCGAGCAGTCGTCATCTTTGTCACCAGGGGCAAAGGTCTCCTCACAGTCCATACCATATTTTTGTGAGTACGCTTTTGTACGAGTCACAGCCTTGTATCGCTCAGCAAACCCTTCGGGCTTTGTTTTTATCTTATCCACCATCGACATTGTGTATGTTTTACCGGGTGGGAGGGTAACCAAATGCCATGTGTGTCGATGAAAGACGTGAGTTCCCTCCTTACTTTTAGCGATACGCCAAGAGGATGGAACCACGGCCTCTCTATAGGACTAAGAGTTCGAGACAATTGATGTATGTTTGCAATAAAGGAAGCAAATGGGGGGGTGGATAGGTGAATAAGCAAAAAATCGGGTAGTCTGGTGGACTTACTCCTACGAGTAGACCTCACCCGAGAGGTGGTGGATCTCCGAGTCTCGGGCGGGGCTGAAGCCTTTGTCGAGCGGCGCATCGAGTAAGCACTTGAGTGAATCACAGCCCGGAGCCTCGTAATCGATGCCAAATGGATCAATACGCCGAAGATCGGCTTAGTAACATCATGGGATTTAGCTTTGGAATTGAATAGAAAAGGAATATGCTCCAAAAAGGTGACCTGCCGTGAAACATATAATTTCGGCGCGGGATCTGCAGCAGCGATAACCTTTCTGTCCAACACCATACCCCAAAAACACACATATAGCTGATTTTGGCTCGGCTTGTTTCTTTCAACATGAGGACGAAGGACAAAACAAGTACATCCAAAATGCGTAACCTTGGTAATGCAGCATGTGACCATATAATTTATTAAACGGAGACATCCACAAAGTCAATGCGGTAGGAATACGATTGATCACATATACAACGATTGGGTCTTCTCCCAAAAATTACTAGGAACCTCTGCAGATAATAGTAAGGAGTGTGTTGTCTCAACAATATGACGGTGTTTCCTTTTCGGCAACACCATTACGCTCGAGAGTATACGTACAAGATAGTGGTGTATGGTACCATGAGAGGCAAATGGCAGAGTGAAATCATTGGAGGTATATTCACCCACTAAATCCCTTTTTGAAACACTATTATCACGACGAATATTTAACGTTTTAACAAGGGCTCTAAAATTATTGTAAATGCCAAAGTAGTCGGACACCGCGCTTCATAAGATAAATCCCGGTATAGAGTGATCATCTATAAACGAAACATAATAGTTCGAACCACCCTTAGTGGATGCGGTGATGGTCCCATTACATCGGAATGAATAATGTCAAAAGAACTTGGCCCAGATAAGACATACTTTTATTAAAAGGTAAGGCGAGAAAATTTTGGAGTTTACAACCACTACAATCGAAATATCGGGTGCTTAAATGACCTAAAGCACCGTAGAGGCTAAAAAACGTAAACGTGACAACGTGCATGTCCCAGCGGGAATGCCAAAGATAAAGCTACGTGACAATGGACTCAAACGAAAGAAGACAAATCAATGGAGCGGCAACGGTAGACACTCTGAGACTCTCCCGGGACATAGAGTTCCCAACCTACGGCCAATCCAATCACCTTACGAGTGTGTTGGTTGTACAACACAAGCAGAGTCGAAAAAAATACCCAATGACCGGTTCTACACAGGCGGCGGCGAAGCAAGATTGAAAACAAGTTTAGGAATATAATAGACATCGGACAGAACAATGTGAAGGTAAGTAGCAGAACCGACACCCTCGGCGCATAGATGTAGCAACATGGAACACCAGTGGTAGGAAATGGGTGACAAGGAACCAAAAGATAGCGGACTATGTGACATATGATGGGTCGCACGAAATCGAGAATCCACAAGGATGGGGGAATACCTGATGTCCTGGAGGAAGGCTGGGCCTACAACTCGGAGCCCGACATGGCGGTAGGATTGGATGCCAAAGCATGCATTTGTTCGAACTGCCCAGGATCAACGCGAAGGAGGCACGGTCTGCTAGACTCGGCACATCTATTGATAGTGCGGCAATGACTGTGGAAAATTACCAAAAAGGAGTGTGGCTGTCCATTCTTATTCTTCGACCAAACTTAGCCTTGTTGAGTAACAACGGACAGAGCCTTCCAATGATTTTACGCTTTGCAAAATGCACACTCATCAAATGCAACTTTAGGAGATCGTCGCAATTGATTGGAAGTACGAGGCTGAAACTGATGTAGTGCAGGTGATTCGGTGAAGCAACAAACACAACATGGTAGGTGTTTTTGACCCTTTATCCAATTGAGACTTGATACGAGTCTCTTCGCAATCGATTCATGGACAAGCCCAGATCAGCGTAGGACGAGATCGATGAAGGATTGATCCCTTGAGTCCTTCAAAATCGAACGTAATGCCATCAAAAAATTGAACCAAACGTTGCTCTTCCCTCCTAGCAATATACGACGCAAAATCTTTCAATTCTGCGGATTCGGTAGAGGCAAATTGATCCCACAAATCATACATAACAGTATAGAAATCTTGAATGCTCATAGCATTACGGTGAAGAGCACGAATATTGTATTCTAATTGGTACTGCTTCGCAAAATTGGGCGAGTGTACGGTCTCTCCAAGTGATCCCAGTTTCTTTAGGATTTGTGTCATATTTAGCCAATTGCACACCAATTGGTGATTCTTGAGTTGTTAATCCAAGTGATAACCTTGGAGTTAGAAATTTCCCATAAATCCAACGACATGATACAAAGTCCTCGGCCTTCTCATCCTTAGGTTTGGATTTAACCCCGCTAACATAGCCCCACATGTTTTGCCACGAAGAAAATTCTTCATGACATAACTCCAATACGCATAATTTTTGCCATCTAATTGAGTGTTAATGGACTGGAGAGAATCATCCTTTCGACCATATTGACAAAAGCAAAGTGAATACAACAAGATAAGCAACCCCAAAACAACGATAAGAACAAAATACCTAGTCAAAAAAATAAAACAAACCAACAACGGCGTCCAAATCAAATCAAACCAACAATGACAATCATACAACGCCGTCCAAGCAAACCAAACCAACCATGAATTTAGCGGAAGCCAGGCCACGGGGAGAACATCAACTCGAAGAATTGGTGATTATTTACAAGTAGGGAAGAATCGATTTATTTTGGCTCACGATACTATGTTGATATATAACAAAGGGTTTTATTGAAGAGCAAGAAAAGAAAGAATCAAAAGGCTAACTAAATTGAATACAATGATGCAGAGTGGGAAGGGGTGCCTATATATAGGCATAAACTAAAAAATCTAATGCCCATAGGACTACCTAACATCCTAATGCCCATAGGACTACCTAAATCCCTAAACACCCATAGGACTACCTAAAATCTAATGCTCATAGGACTACCCTAAAACCTAAGGCCCATCTGCTAAAATTATAGGCTATGAGATATGACATACAAATTGTTGTACGGGTGTCGAGATCCATACTTGATGTTTCTAGGCTAGCTATTTCTATAATTGTCTTCATGAATGTCTAGTTAGTTGTGAAAATGTGAGATACGCCTATTAGATGCTATACGGAGTTATCCAAAGAAGCCAGTATTAGTTATGCAGAATGCCTAGGGGCTATACTTCACTTATGGAGTGGCATGATGCCTAGAGGGGACTATGTTGGGGTATGTAGAGACATATTGAAGTCTAATCTTATACCATCGTATTAATATTTGAACCTTTCTATGTATGTAGCTAAAACTAACCAAGAAAATTTGATGAATATATTAAGTGTTTGGAGGAGTAATCACGAGTCACTTAATATGTTAAGAAAGTTTGGAATTGGTTAGGAATTAAAAAAGATCGATTTTATGACTTTTGCTAAACGGTGAGTACAAACCTTATAATGAACATACGCACCCTACAGTGTTTGTAAATGAGTGTGAGACTTTAGAGTCTTGCCCTAATCACAAAGCCACATACGGAGTGTACATGGAATGCAGACAATATATGAGGAAAACATGAACTAAGAAGAATGAAAGAATGTGAAGTTTATTATTAAGGGTCAATTTTAAATGAATATATCTCCCAATCTGAAGTCATTTTGGGGTGCTATATCCATCAAATTAAAGCTCTATAGATCTAGTTTCCACCACATCCAATCATTCATCAATCGGAGTTTGGAGTAACAATCTATGGGCATTTTGTGAAATGACAGTTAATACAAATCATATGTTGAATGTGCGATACATTCTGTGGGTCTTGTCTTAGAGATTACCAAACGGTAGATATGAGTGGAGGGGGTTCAATGGACTGGTTCATGTAATTTTCCTGCATGTTGAGGTTGTGGTCCACACATTGCATTTTTGGCCTTAAAGAAATGTGATTTTTTCCACTTTCTTCTTTTTAAACATGATTTTGGGTTCACTTCCTTGTTCTTCACCCCATCTCGACACCAACAACCTCAAAGCTCTCCAAAGCCACTTATAAGTATGGAGAAACATCTCCATGATATTACAACACCAAACTATAACCTTTTCAAGATTTTGGCATTTTGAGTCCTCTCTATCCTCTACAATGTCAAGAACAACTTTTTGAAGTTTCAAGTTTAAATCTTGAGCACTCCTCCTTCCTCCAATGTAAGTAACTCTACAGAATCTTGCATGTGTATTATATTATACTCTACAGCTAGGTTTTTTATAGCTAGGACTCATGGGACAATACTGAAGCGATGTGTTCATGTGATGACTACAAGGTTAAGGTTTATGGGACTATTTGGTGTTGAGGATGGATGTGGTTGATTTTGTTGGAATTGTTATAGTTATGAATGTTGTTAAGGCAATGTGGAGGAGGGTGTTAGGATATCCTACCCATAAGAGGCTCGAATTTCCTATGCCGCCCCGGATGTTCGATGAAATGCCTCTATAACTTGAATTTCATTGCTAAGATATTTATTAGAGTTCCTATCCATATAATGATTGTGATTGATGTTATAAAGGAATTGTTGCTTCCTTGGTGATAGGCGTGAGGGACAGGATATTTCATGTACGGAAACACCTTATTTCATTCCCATACTATGTTTCATGAAAGCTTCACAGAAAACCTTTTCTTATTGAATCACATTCGTGTTAAGGTCAGAGCGTTATGTTTATAATGAGGTTTACAAAAGTTTGACACGACCCTAATAGATGGATCACATGGGCATCTACATCGACTCTTGTTCGATAAAATGTAAAGTAATAAGTTCACAATTCTCATAAATTTTCATAAAATCAACAATGTTTTTTAAAGTTTTGATAAAATGCTTCCTGAAAACCTTGACTCTCCCAAGATCTAGTCTAGATATGTACAAGAGCTCTAAAAACGGAACACGAGATAAAAAAGACACAACTTCACCTACGGAGAAAATGTGGAAGCTGATCTTTGAGTAGTGCCACGTCGATCATGAAAATTCAACTGCCCTGACCTACACCAAAAAAAGGTATAGCAAGAGTAGTATCGGTACACCGGACGTATTGGTAGGCATCATCGGCCCGACTACAATAATTTGTACAACAACATAAAATTAGAAATGCAATCAATAATTCGTTTAAACAACCACTCAATTTATCAAGATAATTTCTTTACTCTTCATTTACAATAATTTACTTAACCATGAATATGCATTTCTCCATCCATCTTAGCCACAAAGGTAGAGGCACACTTTCAATGTTTGGGCCTACATTGTGTGATAACGACCGTGCCGCGGTCTCCACCGCGGAAACTCCTGCGGTGATCTTTGTTCTAGGAAGTAACTCAGCTACGGCGGCAGCCTTATTTCTTTCAACACCTCATTAATTACACAAAGGCCTAACATCAAACAAACCTTACAACAATCATCTTTATTTAATTATACCTTCACCACTTTTTATCTTATAACAATCATTCAACTTATTCTCCCCTCTCACAAAACATTCTCATAGTTAAGAGTAACTAACAACAATAAGTAAATCATATTTGCAACGATTGTGCATGCAGATATTACATACACAATCAATTTCCATCAAACACCAAGACTTACAATACAAGTAAGAGCACTTAATTATGCGCGAGATCCATACACACGAAAACATAATTATATCTGTCATCATTAATTTTATCTTATCAAATATTTGCACCAATATCGATATCATACTTGTCCTTTGAACTGTCATGCAACATATGTATATTAAATATACGTACTTAATCTCTATCTCACATTGGTATATATATATATATATCAAACACACTTAATGATGATCTCTATCTCTGATGCATTATGTATATCATGACATACATGTGATCTCTGTCCACCCATCCTTCTGCCAAACTCACATGCCCGGCACACACCTCGTCATATCACTTGTACACACATGCCGAGGGTCTTATATTTATGCCCTTCAGAGTCACTTGACTTGTATGGCACTCTAGACATTCATGTACTCTACACCCGACCATATGAACCTCTCATCATACACATGCGCTATACTCATATTCTTACACCAGTTTGTATGAACATTTAGTCATACTTGTACATTATTGTACCCATTCACATCTTGCTCATCCAGAGATGCTCACCTCGAGCAGAGACAACTGTATCAAGTACTCATACACATATAATTTTGGTCGTCTGGATGCTCACCTTGGGACATGAGCCTCTCCTCTCGGGGGAAGGTATGCCATCAATCTCACTCACATTCATGTCACGCGACCCATACGTACACCTGGATCATAAACACGGGACAAGGAGCCCCAAGAGATCCCCCAAGTCGACCCATGGCATTAGCATCACGTCTAATTCAATCACATGAGCGGAAGACTTAACATAGAATGTAATCATATCATAGCATAAGGGAAAGCAGGTACAATACTTATACAATATAGTAGAATACAACTTTTTAGTCTAATAAGCCTCTAACCATGAAAGATGGATTGATGGGAAAACTCCCCAACTAATCCAACATCCGAAACGGAAGGAATAACATGGGGGTGTGAACATGTAGCCCTCAGGCTGTGAGGACTCACCAAGTCTGCATTGTGAGCAAGTCAGAGATCTATCTATGGGTGAGGATGAGCGAGAACTTGGACCTATATCATGAGGCAGATACAACATAGAAAGTATGCGGTCAATTCGTGGAATATGCGAGGTAGTAAGGTAAGTAAAGCGGACATTTAAAACATGTATGAAACTCATAAATGGTCATAAGAGTAGGACGGCATGCTCGTATACTTAAATAATTATAACATATTATATAAAACCAGGTTTTCAAAACATTGATAACATAAACATAGTCATAATCATAATAGAAGAACTTCATTTAACATAGCAGGCCCACATACATAATGCCCCAACATGCGTAAATCATGAGAGCAGTGGAGATTCTCTTAACCAACATACCGTATGACACACATGAAGCCCGACTTGTAACTCTAGTCGGGAGGTGTTATTTGTACCAAGGAGTAGGAACCATGAAGGAGTGATCACACATGAAAAGGGCCATTTGGGCCGGGGACAAACATGAAAGGATCCCAACATACCTACGGTGGCACGTCGTTAATGAGATTCGGGGCTTAACTTGAGCCACGCCTGTCGGTGTTCGATACTCCCAAAACATATATAGTGCTCATAATAATACATACATGAGTTCATGGACTAGTTAAATCATGATAAACATGCTTGATCATACGTGAACTAGCCATGACTTGAGGCCAGTGAGTGCACTTTGACCTGTAATTCATTAACAAAATACATACATACAATTGTCTTTTTACAATATTGAGAGAAAAAAAAGAAAAAACATAATTGATAACATAATATATTCATGATTTAATTCATAATACATCTTCGGGCTCATCAAAACATCAATGGATCAATGGATTATAAGCGGTTTATCACGGGCATGCATAATCAAGCTCAATTGACTAGAAATTCAAAATCAACCATATTAATATCAATTTAGAGCTCAAAAGATGATAAAAATCAGTAGATAATGATAGGGTTTCAAAATCAAAAGACCCATAATTAAATCATTACATTTTTATACAAATCGAATATAAAACCCCATGAGTTTTTAAATAAATTTTGAGTAATTAATAGAAGGAGCATGGGTATGGAAGAATCCACCCGTACGGACCTTACATACAGGATTATCAACCCCTAACCCTCCTTAAAAGCCCAAGGATGAAATTGAAGGAATTAAGGTGAAAAGCTTGAAATCTCACTTAGATCACTTGTCAAAACCTTGCATGCATGACTGGGAGTTTAGCAAGGTTTATTTTCTTAAAAACTTTGCTTTCCCAAGCCAAAACAACATAGTTTAGGGCCTTATATCGTGAAAAGTCAAAAATACCATTAATGGGCTTGTCATGAAATCTAGCCGGATGGGACCAACGGACAGCCCAACGGGTCATTGGAACCCACCACGACCCGTCGTGTCTCATGGAGATGAACTACGTGACCCATTCTCAAAACCAAAACGGGTCGACGGGGCGACCCCGTGCCTCAACCACGACTCGTTACATCGTCAAAGTGGCTAATCCTAAACAGCATCATCTTCTAACGGGTCACACCATGTCCCTACCAAAAAAAATGGATCGTTGTTTCCCCGTCAAGCCCTCACGGAAAACTTAATCCTCAAACCATCACCGCCCAACTTGACGACCACGTAGCTTACTCCTAACGGGTCGTTTGGTCTCCCAGTTATTTACTTGTCGCCCAACGACTATCCGACTACAAGGATGGCTGTTGTATCCCACAAGAGTCGTCATACCTCTCGTTGTATCCCTTTGCCACCAACATTTCCCCAACCAACGACGACGCCCTTGACTCGTGGTTTGATACGACCAGTGGATTCTGTGGTCCATGTTGTGATACTTTGCTAGTTTTCACTTTTCAGAATTCACCTCCGGGTCTATTCTTAGGCCTTCTGAATATGACAATATCTCCCCCTTCGAAACATTCCTCCTCGAATTAGGGAAACAAGCAACAAATAAACATATAGTTATCATACTCAAATTCGACTATTTTAGCAAAATTTTCACGGAATGACTACCTCAGAACCGAGACCACATAGGCTGGCCCGATCTCATGCTTCACATACACACTCATACACATAAAAACTTGAACACATGAATTGAACATAGAAAACTAAATGGGATCATAGAGTGGGGCGATACCTCGAGTCGGGCCGAGCTGCAGAGAACAAATGTGGGTATATAGCCATCATATCACGCTTCTTCTTCCCGTAGCTCCCTGAACATGTTGATTTCTCCATAAAAACCTTAGCGAAGCTACTTCTTTGTTTCTCAACTTGCAAACTTGTGATCAAGATTTCAGTAGAATTTCTTCATAGCGGCATCTTTTACCCCAATGCTTTGTCTCACAGGGACTACAGTGGATCACCCAAACATTTTGTTCAAGAGCATTTATGGAAGACGGGATGAGCGAAGATAACTTTCACGATGGAAAGTCCAACTCATACGCCACCTTACCAACTCTTCCTCACAACTCGGTAGGGACCAACATAGCGGGGCTGAATTTTCCTTTCTTCCGATAGCATGACTCCCTTCATAGGAGATACCTTTAGAAATAGAAGTCGTCCATATCAAACTCCAAATCTCTTCTCCTCACATCGGCATACGATTTCGACGACTCTGAGTGGTTTTTAATTAGGTCCCTTATCAACTAGACCTTACTATCGCCTCGTGAACCGCATCGGCTCTATCGCATTGTCTCACCAACCTCAACCATCCAGATGAGAGATCTACACCTCTGCCCATAGATAGCAGAGCGGTGCCATCTGGATACTAGAGTGATAAGCTGTTATTATAAGCAAAGTTGATCAAGGGCAAATGATCATCAACTACCTTTAAAATCCATAACACATGCCCTCAACATATCCTCATGAGTCTGGATTGTTCGTTCTTCGGCCGTTCGTTTGCGGATGGAATCTTTGTCTTGTTAATTTGGAAGTCACGTCGCTGTAAACGCGGGCCAGGAGATAAAGGCTGAGTACCTCGATCTGAAATAATAGACAAGGGCACTCCGTAAAGTCGAACCAACTCCCAAATATACAACTAGGCATAATCATCCATTGAATCCGTGGTCTTGGTGGTAGGAAGTGTGCGGCCTTTGTTAACTGTCTACCACCACCCAAATGGAATCATAGTGTCGGTGAGTACGGTAGGCACGTAATAAAATCCATGTGCAGCCTTTGTTAACCTATATACCACCACCCAAATGGAATCATAGTGTCGGTGAGTACGAAGGTAGGCTTGTAATAAAGTCATATTAATCTCTTCCCACTTCCAAATTAGAATGCTAATATCTGAAGTACACCTCAGGCCTTTGGTGCTAGAGCCTTTACTTGCTAGTTTGGATACTTGGCTACAAGCTCTGCGATATCCTTCTTCATACCATCCCACCAATAGATTTCCCACAAGTCCCGATACATCTTTGTGGATCCCATATGGATGGAATATACGGTACTATGTGCCTCGTACAATATCAGGACTACCAAATTATCAGCGTCCAGGCACATATAGCCCAGGCCACAGGTATCGAAGGACACCATCTCCCCCTTGGTAGAAAACCTCCACCTTTTGACTCCGCATCGCTTCCTTCAGCCCTCTCAAAATTGGATCCTCATCTTTCTTAGATTTTACATCGACCACCAAGGACGATTTTGACCCATTCTGCACAACAACGCCACCATCGGTCGAGTCGATTAATCTAACCCCCAGCCTTGCAAGTCGGCTGGCGGACATCTCTAACCAACTCCTTCCCTTCCTCATCCACGTGGGACACACTCTCCATAGAGAGCCTACTAAGTGCATCCACAACCATATTAGCCTTGCCCGGATGGTAAAGGGCGCTCATATCGTAGTCCTTCAACAACTCCAACCACCTCCTTTGCCGAAGATTGAGATCTTTCTACATGAACATATATTGCAAGCTCTTGTGATCCGTGAACATGTCCACGTGAACCCCATACAGGTAATTCCGCCATATCTTTAGTGCAAACACCACGCGGCCAACTCAGATCATGGGTTGGGTAATTCTTTTCGTGAACCTTTAACTACCGAGAGGCGTATGCTATATCACCTTCCCACATTGCATCAACACATTCCGGTCGACTCTCGAAGAATCACAATATACAACAAAGCCATCGGTACCCTCGGGTAAAGTCACCACTGCTTGCGAAGTGAGTTGGGTCTTGATTCTGACTTTTCTCACAATCCTATGACCATTGGAACATTATCTTTTAAAGTCAACTTGGTCAAGGTACGCAATAGATGAGAAACCCTCAACAAACCTTCGGTAGTAGCACGCTGAGCTCAGAAACTACGAATTCAGATTAACCGGTCTAGGCCAATTCTTAACCGCTTGATTCTTAAAATCCACCCTTATGCCCTCACTCGACACCACATGGCCTAGAAATGCCATGAGTCCAGCGAAAAATCACACTTGCTAAACTTTGAATATAGCAGAAGCGATCCTTGAGGGTGACGAAGCACTACTCTCTAATGAGCGGCATGCTCCTCCTCGCTCGGAGTATATAATGATGTCATCAACTAAACACGTCACGAACATGTCCAAATATGTCTTGAATACCTATTCATTAGATCCACAAAAGTTGTAGGGGCATTGGTTAGTCCAAATGACATAACTACAAACTCATAATAGCCATCTGGGTCTGAGAAAATTTGTCTTTGGGATATCACTCTCTCGGACTTTGAGTTGGTGATACCCGGTTACGAGATCTATCTTCGGAAACACGACACCCAGGCTGCTCAAATAAATCATCAATCCCCAAGAAAGAGGTACACATTCTTGGTGACCTTATTAAGTTGTCGATAATCCAATACACGTTCGAAGGGATCCATCCTTCTTCGAACAAATAGAACTAATTATTGCCCCATGGAAACTTGCTCGGTCTAATGAAACCTTTATCAAAAAGGTCCTTATTTGTTCCTTTAACTCTTTTAACTCTTGTTTGGGGCCATCACATGGGGAGGAATAGAGATAGAGGCTGCGTGTAAGGGCGATGGAGTCAATTCGAAATCAATTTCCACACCGGAGGAACACTTGGTAAATCTTCGAAAAACCTCGGGATACTGCTGCCCAGGCCCGGGGCGAATGATGGGGTCTCGGACTCTACATCATAACCCTAACTAGGTGGTACATCTGACCCTTAAAGATCATTTTCCTAGCCTTAATATATGAAATAAGCCGTAGGCGATACAATGAATTACCGCTTCCATTTCGAAACTAACTCACTGAAAATAGGAATTCCCTTGCGGGTCCTACAATTAATTGAAGCATAACATGAAAACAACCAATCCATACCCAAAATGATGTGAAAATCGTCATGGCCAATTCTACTAAATCAGCGGTGGTAACCTTATGCAACAAGTAATGAAACCTCTATATACATAGGTACGGCGGTTTACCGGCTGGGTAGATACGAGAATGGTTGACAATTTCGAGACTAACTCCAAAACTACTAGCAATGTAAGGGGTCCTGTAGCTCCTGGATATAATAAGCATAAGCATCAATATGAACTTGCGACATACCATGACCACATTTAGCGAAGCCTCTTGATCCTGGTGAGGCACTAGGGGAAAAAAAAGGCATTTCCTTTCTGACCACTGCCCGGGTAGTGGAGGCACCTGTACAGAGAATTCGTCTTTGCTTTGGAGGCGGTAGGCCGGGCTAGGGCAATCTACGATCCTGTGCTTTGGGTTTCCACACCCAAAACAAAAAAAAACACATGCAGGCCATGCACCTCTCGGGATGATTTTTCCACATCCCGCACAAGTTGGGAAAGTGTGCTCCCTTTGCATGCTACCATGATCCACTTGAGCACAGCCCTGCTCCTATGTCTCCCACGAACCTAGGCAGGCCTGGCGGACTGAATGAAGCTGGAAGCAGTGGACCTATGTTGGGGCTAGCGTGTGACCCACCTCCTAACGGCAGAAACCCCGTAGTTGTTGGTCTGGCCCTCTTGGCCTCTACGCCTCCTATGGTGACTCCATCTCTTTGGACATGCAATACAATGCGGGAAGAAGTGGATGTTCTGTGTAACATCGTCAAGCAATCCTTGTCCAAGTAATCTTCTACTCTGCCACAAGCGGCTCACAGAGGCTAGGTTGATGGCCACCAACTCTGGAGAATATTTAGATAGCCGAGTGAACTACAATGCAAACTCTGAATCCCGACATGTTTCAGACTTAAATTCACAAACCTTTACCTTGAGCTCCTCGTCTCAGGAAAGAAGCGGAGTCCATAAATGCGATGCGAAACTCATCCCAAACTATCGGGCTTGCACCGCATCTAACACCTCTCCATTGCTTGAACCATATATGCTGATACCTTAGTGATAGGAGGTCAAATCAACACATTCCCCATTATTACCCCCATAACACGGGTGATCTTCACAATTTCCTCAATAAAGTCATGCGGGTCCTCATCTACCTTGACCACTGTGTACTCTAGAGGACTCATCCTCAAAAGTCCCTCACCCTAACGGGCTCCCGCATTCCATTTTGTGGATAATGTGCCACGGTCAGATTTTGGACAGAGCTATCATGGCTGTGCCAACATCTGAATCACCGCCCTAAACTCGGCGTGGGCGACGGCTACTGATACGTGCTCTCATGAACGGGTGGAGATGGCTCATGCTCTCCATCATGAGGCACCCTCATGATCATTACCACTATCGTTCCTCACAGCATTAACTTTCGGTGTGGAGGCATGATTATGCAAACGCGAAAACGCAATTAGAGGAGTAAGGGTGTTCATCATGACATAGATCATGAGAAAGAGGGAACATTTTCTAATGTCTAGTAGCCTCTTTATCATAAGTGTGGCCTTCACACCTATGAAAAGACTCTACATAACGCGGCTCTCAAACTCCCAAGGACACATATACCTATGGCTCACGATACCAAGTTTGTCACGATCCAAACGTACACCGAATCATAGACATGGGAAAAGGAATAGAGACCCCAAGTTGACCCATGGCGTGAGCGGTTTCATCTAATTCAATCACATAAGCGGAAGACTTAGCATAAAGAACATAATCATAACATAACATAAGGAAAATAGTACAATACTGGCGGAATACAACTTTTTAGTCAGATAAGCCTCTAAACATGAAGGGCGGATTGATGGGACAACTCCCCAACTGTCCAAACATCCGAGCTGAAGGAATAACATAGAGGGTGTGAACATGCTAGCCTTGAGGAACATGAGAATTCACCAAGTGCGTTGTGAGCAAGTCCGAATCTATCTACGCGTAAGGATTAGCCTGACATTAGGATCTATATCATGAGATGATACAACATAGAAAGATGCGGTCGATCGTAAAATGTCTTTGGTATGCATGAAATGGATACGAGGACATTTAAAACATGTATGAAATTCATAAATTGTCATAAGAGTAGAGTTAACATGCGCGTATCATAAATCATTATAACATACAATACGGCTCAAGGTTTTCAAAACATTCATAACATAAACATATTCATAATCATAATAGAAGAACTTCTCTTAACATAACTTGAGCCAACATACATAATCATAACATGCGTAAATCATGAGGAATAGTGGGAGATTATCTTAACCAACATACCCCATATGCGCATACATGAAGCCCGAGTTGTAACCTAGTGGAGGGTGTTCGTACATTGCCAAGGGTAGGAATCATGAAGGACGTGATCACACATGAAAAGGGCCATTTGGGCTAGGGACAAACATGAAAGGGTCCCAACAAACCTACGGTGGCACGTAGTTCATGAGGGTGGAAGAAATCTTCCATTCATAGCCCTACATGCAGAGTAAACTTATTTCCAAACTATCCTTGAAAGCCAAAGAGAATTGGGAATGAAGTTGAGAAGAATTCTAGTTATATCTTGAAAGGGAATCTCAATTCAATCATGAATAGGAGCCTAATGACTTAGGATAGGTTAAACCCTCTTTAAACACCCATCTCAGGGCTTAAATGATATCATTAGAAGTTAGGAGCTTAAATTGTAAAAATTTCCTTAATGATTTGGCGGAAAAACACCTTTGTTGATCACCACGGCTGCGTAGTATCCTTTGTTGCCAATCGGTCAAATTTCAACCTCTCTAATTCTAACCGGAGCGCCTTCCACAAGCGGATTGTTTCCTGCTTGAGTCGTACCTCAACTCCGGCATCACCCCTTTCCCTCGATGAAGTTTCAAACCACGACTAGATTCCACGACCCATTACAACCTCCTATGACTCGGGCCATGGTCGTTGTCAACCAGGCCGAAGACTCTACGGTAACCATGAATCCTAACCATGGCTCATCACCAAACAACAAGTTTTATCTTAACTCGGTGGTCCAAGACCACGACAGCGGTAGCTCATCGGCTCGGCCTACGGCCAGGTACCATGGTTGCAACAACACGTACCATGAGTCATCCTAAGTGAAAATGCTAATTTTCGATCTGCTACATATCTAGGGATGATCTTTGGGACTTTTAGGGTGTTACGTAGCCGAGAATGGATCCTTATTCACATCAAGTGATCTAACAACCATCGGAATACTTAATGAATGTGCTTCTTTCATGTAAAATAGGCAGATTAATGGAAAAAGATATTGTTTATCAAATGTTTAATTTATAAACCAAGACATAATTTTGTCCTTCCGAGATCTTTCATTTCAAATTCTTTCTCCAAAATAGCCGAGTTGAATTTTGAAGCTCTATTGGAATCGATAAGGTTTAAACCATCGTCAAGATAAACAACAAGTACAAAAAACTCTATTTGTCATTTTTTATAAAAACAAATGGGCAAATGACATCATTTATATAATATTTCTTCAATAAATACTCACTAAGGCACCACATGCATCCTAATTGCTTGAGCCATACAATGTCTTTGCAATCTAATTGAATACATTTTCCAAAATTTTGAAGCTTTGTATGCTCCGAGCATCTTAAATTCTTCGGGGATTTTCATGTATTTCTCATTATCAAGTGATTCATAAAGATACATTGTAACCACTTCCATCAAATTCATCTTAATTCTCTGCCAGATATTTGAAACTAATAAGATAATGTAATGTTATTGTATCATAAGCGGTGAGTAGTCTCTTTCACTTAATTAAACGAACCTTTGTAAAATCCTTGTGCAACAACACGTGTCTTATATCTTTGTATTTTATTTTCTTATTTCTTTTTACCCAAAAGACCCATTTATAACCAATGGTTTTAATAATATTAGGTGTTTTGAACTATATATCAAAAACTTCATGTTTGACAAGTGAGTTCGATTTGATTGAATTGCTTCTTGCATTTTGGCAAATATTTCTTTGTCGACATTCCTCAAAGATTGAGGTTCAAGATCCTCACTATTTTGTATGATTTTTATTGAAACATTATATGCAAAGACATAACCTACCACTATTTTCAATCCAATTTAAATTAGTTCAACATCACTTTAATTCATGAATAGTTCCTCATTTTTTTGAGTCTCAAGCTCATTAATTCCTTCAAGGATTTCAAGATTTCTCAAATCATGAATTTTTATATGAGGTTCTTTCGTAATTCCATCTTGATCATTTATTTTCTTTTTTTCTAGGATTTGATCCTTAGAACCTAATGGTCTGCCACGCTTAAGGCGTGCTGGATTCATTAGCTATGACACCGAGAAGATGGTCCTACAAGGACATCAATTCAAGTTGGAACATTCTCTGTATGGATATGTGATTTAGTAATCATCTTTAAATATGTAAATCGTCGAGGCATTTGATTTTCTATTTTTTGCGGATGAATAATCTTGGACCTCTTTCTTATAAAATAGAAACATGTGATCATTAAGCTAGACATGGCCAAGGCTTATGATAAATTGAATTGGAACTTCCTGATTAAAGTTTTAAAAAATTTGATTTCTACGATATTTTTGAATCTTATTTGGAGACTAATTGCAGTGCGGAACTCCGTCATAATTAATGATACTAGAACAGGTTTCTTCAACTCAAAGCGAGATACAAAAACAGGGGATCCTCTTTAACTCTCTCTCATTTTAGTTATTTGAAGTATATGTTTGTAATGCTTAATAATATGCACAATGTTTGATGATTTATTCCATTTTCTATGACTTCTAAGGGTTCTTGCAATAATCGGCTTATCTTTGATGATGTTATCATCTTTAGCGGTGGAAACTCTAAGAGCCTAAAGCATATTATGAATCTTATTAGGAGATATGAGGCTAGTTACGGTCAAGGCTGTTAATTTCCATAAGAGCTTTTTGCTTGCTTTATCCAAACCTCTATAGGGTGATAGGGTAGATTACATTACTGGTTTATAGGATAAGCCTTTCCTTTCATCTACTTATTTGTGTTCCCCTCATATCTTGGAAAAAATTATTACTATGAAGACATACTTTCTAAAATTGTTAACAGGTTGAGAAGTTGTAAGGTAAGCTTATGTCCTATGGTGGTAGCATAATTTTAATCAATAATATTTTATAATTTATACCTACACATACTGCACTTAGAAACTTTGTATCCTCCCTAAAGGTATCTTGAAACTAATGAAAAAAGTATTTCTCCGGGTACTTTTGGGGATCATCAAGTGAGAAAACTAAACATCCTTTGGGTGTCTCGGGATAATCTAAGCTACCAATAGATGAAAGGGAAGTAGGAGATAAAAAGATGAAGGGAAGTACGTGACTCACTTTCTCTCAAGAGATGGTGGAAGTCGGGACCCACGAGTCACTATGGTCCAACTAAAGCAAAAGCCAAATATTGCATCCGAGATGTGGTTTTAAAAAAATGAAAAGTTGGCCGGAGTCACAAGGATGGAAAATATTGATGGACATCAAAGATGAAACGAAGAATATCGAAATTCATAAAGGGAATTTATGTTTTTGGTGGAATAATTGGAGCGGTTTGGTCCACTATCAAATTAGTTTAATAATATTACTATGCTTGGATATTAAAAGTATTTGCCTTTATAAGTAGGTGGAAATTGAAACATTGATAAACTAGGTAACTTGTTTATGGCGAAGTGGTGCACCATATAACATCTCTTAAAATTAGTAATATTAACAAAAAAGATTATCCAATATGGAATATTACTATCTTGATTTTTTCCTAACGAGATCAGCATGGAAAATATGAGAGAACAAGAAGAACATGCTCTCCAATAACATGCAAGGTGATGAAAGAAAATTATCCTTGTTAGACAGCTTTAAGGAAATTTGGTTCAACGGACAAGGTAATGGACCATACAAAATGCCCTTTGGTGTGATAGGACCAAACATAATCAACTCATCACCTATTTATGGAAAGTATCTTTGTCACCTCCCTTTGGAAGATACTTTGATAGTGGTTTGGGCATTATTAGTCAAGACAAGATGTAAAAGTTTAGTTAAGCAATTGGTGGAAGAATAATGCAAGAACTAGATCCATGAATCTTGATCCAAATCACTCTATGTCGCATGATTCTTTAAGAAATTTGGAAAAGAAAGGTGTGTAAATTCGGGGAGCAAAAGAAATTTTTATATAGCAATATGATTCATCATATCTCTTGGAATATAAGGTCCAGTTTGGGATTAGCTTTCCTTAAGTGTAATCTAGTTATATCTTGGCCCCAAATTTGTGAAATGATTGAGTGATTGAAACTTGTAGTGACATGAAAGAGAGTTAAATAGGACAAACCTAAATAAGGGAGGACCAAGATGAACACAGATGGAAGCTATATCAAAAACGGTAGGTATTGGAGGAATGCAGACATGATCGGAAACCTCATCGTGGCCTTCTTTTGAATATCAAATGCGGATAATAACAAAGTTGAGCACAAGCGGCAAGGCGGGGGGTAATCACGGTGTGCACGGAATGCGTTACATTAACCATGCTTGAAATGGACTCTTTCATTATCAAAGATATGATTACTCAAAAAATTAGAATACCAATCAAAAAATGCATACCATCCGCAGATAAATCTCACAAATTTTGAACCAAACAAATGCGACTTGACACAACATTACAAAGAAGCAAATCTTGTAGGCGACACTTTAGCTTAAAATGTTTCTAAGAAGGAAATCTTTCTACTTTTATAATTATATGAATTTTCCTCGAGAGGCAAAGGGCCCTTATTTCTTGGATAAGTGTCAAATACCTAAAATTAAGATTAGATATAACAAAGTGAGCTTCTTCGTTAGTTGAATTTTGATTAAGGATAATTGGCACCTTTGTGAGTATCCTACCTTCATCGATGATTATTCATCTTGCTTTTGTAAAGGAGTGGCCATGGCCTCTCCTCTTTTGGAAAGATGAAATGAAAGCTCACTCAAGCTTTAAATGGGTGATTATATATATAAAATAGTACTACTAATTAATACTCCCACTCACTTAAAAAAACACATAAACTTAGTAAGCTTTATTATGTTAAGTATGAAAAGAGTTTAACTTATATTTGTAAATAACCTCAAAGAAAGGATTTGTAGTCGAGGTTATGGTATGTTTAACTTATTACTTTCTGGTTTTTGAATGATGGCCCTTTGGTTCACTACTTTGATGTGCGAATGCCCGTTTGGCATCCTCGAGATATTGACCGTGTTTGTCCCTTTTCTATAATATCGTAGTTGATTTACCTTATTCGCATTTGCTTGAATACTTTTGTTGCTTGGTGCTTGTAATTTCTATTAAAAATAGGGGAACTTGGAATATCAAATCAGCATCTTCTGAACATGTTCGTTGCGGTCGCCCTACCACGATAGTAGAACTATTATGCTAGTATACCTTTCACTATAGCAAGTGAACGACAACGAGAAATCCTTCAACTGCAGTGAAACTCGCTAAGATGAATGCATGTACGTTTCTCGTCTCTCAGGTCAACTCAAGTCAATCTTGTCCACCGGTTTATCTCATGTCGCTATAACCTCACAAAAAGCCCGGATAACAATTATGCTTATTGAGATACCAATTGAAATCCTAAAGATTAGATGTGGACGTCTACATACCAATCCAGAGTCTACTTGACATTTCTCTTGTACTTGTGAGGCCCATAACCTAGACACTCTGATACCAACTTGTCACACGACCTCAAATAGCGTGATACGAGGCACCTACATCGATCCTGCTCGATAGGAGACACAAACGAGAACATTGCATAAATACTCAGTATTTTCATTAACTTAACAAATCAACAATAATATGAAACAATAACTCAAGATTTCGAACCGTGACTCTCCAAGACCATGACTAGGTGTAATTACAGATTCAAGAGTACTTCAGGACTTAAATCGGGAAATGGAAAGGCTGCGAGGTATCTCGGGATGACCCACTGAGTCATCGTGAGACCAAATGACTTCGTTAGGTTGGTCGTGGGAAGGAGGAAGGGAGTGTCGGGGCAGTGTTCCTAACGGTTGGTCTTACGAGTCTTTGTAAGGCCAAACGACTCGTTAGGTCACTCGTTATCGGGCAAGGAATCCGAAACTTGAGAAGTTAGCGAGTGTTCTTGATGGGTGGTCGCCACGAGTCATCATCAGGAGCGACTCGTTGAGTGACCCGTTACCAGGCTTGTATTAATTTCCCGGGGTTAGACGGTATGGTGGGCGGCGGTGACCACAGTCGTGTCCGGTGACCACAACTTGTTAAGTCACTCGTGGTCACCTGCGGAAATTCCGGGTAGTGTACCTGGCGGGCATGACCACGAGTCATTTTAACGCCCCGGACTCGTCGAACTCGGTAGGAACACTGATAGTTTTCCTAAGCGAATTTCACAGAGCTATGTAGTAATTTCCTACCCTTAAAAACTTTAAGCTGTGTTTTTAGCATTAGTTTCGGACATTTTAGTGGGGTAATCGATTCTTTTCCTCATTCCCCACTCAAACTTCCAAAAACGAGAACATAGATTCTCTTCTCGGTGCATTCCGAGCAACGGCTAGGAGGCAGACTTTTCTTCTCAATTCTAGGAAAATTCTTCAAGTTTTTTACCAGGTATTGGGAATTCAATAAAGGGAATTGTCCTTCCCTTATGTCCCCAAAATCCTCCTGACTCCCTTATCGGTTTTAGCTTTGAGCTTTTGAATACGAATGAATTCCGTGTTATTTTTCGTTAATTTGTCCTGGAATAATATCCCACGTTTATTTGTTCATATTATCTTCATAAGTTCCTAATTAAATTGTCAATGTTCATATAAAGAGTGAATTTAAGCCTAACTTTCGGGTAATGATTTTACATATTAAATTTCATCTAGTGAATGAAGAATGTTTTGAGCTGAATTTCCTAGAACTTCTTACTATATATTTATTGAGCAATTATTTCAACGTAAGAATGATTTTGGCCCTATTGGATGAGATTTCTGCTAATTCTTAAATTGTTGCCATAGCAAATTCCCCTTATTTGTTGGGATAAGTTGAGTTCTCTATTAGTTTGCTAGTAGTTTAGACCCGGTTAGAGCCGTAAGAGTCTCTTTAGAATCTTTCGGGAAAATTGTCAGGCGGTCGGTTTGACTTGTGTCTTTTACGAGGTGTCGGTGGTGCCTCTTCATTATCGAGAATCAAACTCGAATTATAGTTATTTGGTCCATTAGGCGGGCATGACATTAAGTTATATAGCTATGACTAGCCCAAGGACCCCTAGGCCGGTTACAACTTGTTCTTGAAACGGTTATGATGCTTCCCGGATAAGTAGCTCGACCGATCGAAATCCGATTAGTAGATCGGTTAGGTTTTCCGGTGGGGTAGAACATGTACTTAGGGCGGTAGGGTTCCGACATACCAGTTCTCGAGAACTACATTGTCGTAGATTAGATTGTTCTTTGATTATCCCCAGACTTTTGTAGTCACCAAGTTCATGCCTTTATACCTTGGCAAGGTATATTGAGTCCTATTAGTAGGGTGTATGCCCGGACTCCACGTCTAGATCACGTGATTATGTCGGTTATAGACTCTCCCACTTGTCAATCCAGTCTAGTTTTCGGAATAAGTAGTTCATTTCGGTTCTAGTTCTATTAGTTTAACTCAGATTCGGTACAATATCTCGGATTTTAGTGTTTCGGACTTAGGGCATGTCCTTGACCATCGAGATAGGGTCATCTTTACCATTTTAGATTACATCGGTAGTTCGGTTCGGCTGCACATTGGTCATTGCGTGTCATTGAAGTTCATACTTTATATTCGGTATGTTTCTCCAACTTACTCGGTACATTCCAAAGTACTAACGCATGCCTTTTATGTTGTATTGTATCATGATACGGCTGCGGGTTCTCAGTCGGCCATAGTTAGTTGTCGTAGTTCGGTCTCCCTCGGCGGTGAGTTTGAATCCACTCATCATCCCGAGCATGATTTCTTATTTCGATCGATTATTAGTTTTGATTAGACTTAGAGTTATATTTGGGGGGCTTGTCCCAACAACTCCTCTATTAGATGGCTTCCCGAGCAGAGACATGATTTTGGTTTATGAGGTATTATTCAAGTGTTTTGAACTTTATGTTTCTCGAGACTTGTTTTCATAAATGCTTTATGATATTGTTTCAAAGTTTCGTTGTGCATGTTTACTCAAAATACCAGTGTATAATAGATCAAGAGATTAGATCTTGGTCACTGCGACGTCAGTACCGTGTTATCTAGGGTATAGTCGCGGGGCGTGACAAACTTGGTATCGAGCACTAGGTTTAGAGTATCCTTAGATGTCTGAAAGTCGCAGCCAGTAGAGTCCTTTTCATGGGTGTGACCCGCCACAATTATGACGAGGAGGCTACGAGATGTTGTTAGGAAAACTCTCTTTTGTTCATATTCTTTTATCGTGCGTTAAGTTCCAATTCCATAAATACCTTTCCTAATTCGTGCTCCTATTTCATCTCGGTCAACCATGCCTCCCGGAGCTATAATGGAAGAAGAATTTGGTAATGTCGAATGAACTGCCCCATCGGCTCAGGTAGCTCCTCGGGATGAATCCATATCTATCGCGAATTTAGAGGCCATTCAATCTTGGCTCAAACAGTCACCAACCGGGTGAACCGGTAAATTAGTTCCAATAACTAAAAAGTGTGTTTCTTTGCCAGTGCGGGATTTTGAGGATGAACCCTCCATATTTTCATGGAATGAAGTAGGAGGACCCATAAGGGGTTTTGTAGATGAGATTAGAAAGATTACCCTTATTATGGGTGTTAGCTCCTGTGAGAGTCATGACTGGCTGCCTATCAGGTTAAAGGGGTAGCCTAGGTTTGGTATGAACGTGGAAGGAGGGGCGGCTAGCGGGAGCGAGGAGCCGTGTGGAGTGGGAGGAGTTCCACACCACCAGCTTTCCTTGATAGGTTTTTCCCTCGGGAGGCGGGAGGCTAAGATGGCGAGAGTTTATGAACCTACGTGCTACACCCCGTAAGTTTCTAGCATTTAGTCGGCCTATTCATATGTTGGTTGAGAGTTTTAGAATGTCATATGTATGAGGAAAGGGCCTGGGGAAAGGCCGAACAAGTTCCAAGTTGGGATTTCACGAAAGGAGACCGAACTAAGGCATTAGAGGGGCAAAGTGGCACGGAGCGAGGAGGAGATGGCGCGTTGGGCAACATGCCACGTTGCCTTGTCTACGCCTCAAGTATATAGGGGTCTCACTTAGAAGTTGGTTATAATTTATACACCACGACTAGCGAGAGGATAGGGACGAAGGAGAGCATATAATTTTCATCCAATTACACTTCTAATACTTCGTCCAAATCCAAATTAACCGGGTATCAAATTATAAAGTGCAGGGAGCATTTCTACGAGTTAGTTTCGTGAAATTCACCGGTGAATCGTCGTCTCACCGAGCCAAAGTTTTAGATTTGCTCCAAACTAGTGTCGATACGATCCAGACTTAAAGTAAGCATTTCTCCCTACTAGACTTTTCGAGAAATAATGATGTTTATTTGTGTTACGCAAATTGGAATATAGTTAATATTTATATATAAAGTTTTCCTTTTGCCAAATATAGTGTTAAAACTATTCCTATCTTTTCATTAACACGATTTCGGTTAGGAAGCGATTGAAAATGAGCCGGCTTCGCCGGTTAATCGGAACGACGATCGAGGTATGTTAAGGCATTTTCTTTTGGCAAGTTAGTTTCTTGACATAGTAATCGAGTATGAATCCCAGAGTAAAGTATGTCAAGAGTATGTTACCATGTTTAGTTGTCATTGTCGGTTGAGACATAAATTGTGTTATTTTGGGCTGGATTATACAGTAGCTTCCGTGACCGCCCCGGGTTATGGCCATGTCAGCTCGCCGCTTGAGGGACGAAGATATGTTGATCTATGGAGCGGCATGCCATCCATAAGGAACGAGATGGGGATCCAGATGCTCATATTTGCCGTGGTGGCCTTATACACACCCCAGCCGAGCGCTTGCGCAGGGTGTAGATATCGAGTTCTCCGGACTCGGGAACGGCTATAGTCGAGGCGAGCGGAGCCCGTTTGCAAACCCGGGGGCTGGCCGGGGCGCTTATAGCTAATAGTTGATTGATTATGACACGGATAGGGGTATATAAATTGAGGTGTACTCACTAGGGCTAATGGGGGCCCAAGTGGGTTGTTACTAATCTTTGAATGTACCTTTCGGCTTATGGGGGCTAGGTAAGGTTTATGTTGCTTTAGTTATTGATAGTTAGAAAGTAGGACGCCTAGTTTTGTCGGGTATGACCCCTACCCTCCTTATCACGGTTATGTTTAGTCCTAATTTCACTACTTGATCGGCTTGATCAGTTTTCCTTACTTGATTGTGTCAATTCTATTTTCTTACTTTCTACATTTATTTAAAATTACTTGCTTTATATGCTCGGTACCAGCTAGTACTTTGATGCCCTCTTTAGTATTTGCATTGCCTATGGTACATAGGCGTGGAGCATGTCCCTCGTAGTTCCGGCCCGGCCGCACAGAGCCATCGGCTCCTTTCTTAGGAACTTGTGTAATAGAGTTTACTTCTTTGATTCGAGTTAGAGTCGACTACACCGGTAGGTTCTTAGGCTTAATCATCTCGGTAGTTCGAGGTCCTAGGCGAACAAGTGCGAGTCATGCCTCCCAAGGTGGGGCGTGACACTACGGATGACAATCGAACTGATAGGAGTATGCTTTGGAGTTTACTAGACTATCCAAAACATGCTCGAGAGATGGTGGCCGAGCCAGGGCTCGTATGCTGAAATTTGCTAATGGAATACCTAATGCGGTCCTCAAGGAGTGTAGGACCGCCATGCGTCAGGACATGGACCTCTCTAGCCTAATTGTTTATGCCAGTTAAGGAAAAGAAGGCTGAAAGATATGGAATGTAAGAACAAACGAGCAGGGCGGCCGAGTCACATTTCGTCCATCAAAGATCTAGCGGCGGTAGCCACCCATAGCAGCGTAAACAACGGCGAGCCCCAACACCTAGTTCGGCCGGCGCCCACGACCTTTCGATCCCGCTAGGATCGGAGGGTGGGATTATTTAACTCAATATCAAGCTCAAAGTACGGGAACAAGTATCCATCTTGTCCCAAGGGTGGTAGAAATCACCCGGGAGAATGCCTTCGGGGACGAGAGAGTGCACTTTGGGTGTGGACCCGGCTTGGACACGGGCTTAGGGAGTGCCCGTCAACAGGGAGAAGGAGATCATAATCTACCACATCATCAACTCAGTGGGTTGACCATCCCGAGGGCTAACACATTAGGTACAGATGGAAGTTAGCGCCATAATCGTTTCTATGCTCTATCTTACCGTAAGGATTAGGAAAGCTCACTGGCGTGATTCTGTGGTATATTACGTCTCCTCGTAGATCCAGGAGCTACTCTTTCTTTCGTGACTCCTTATATAGCGGTTGATTCAATATAAGTCGAGGTCCTCTCGGGAGCCATTCTTAGTCTTCACCCCAGGTTGGCGAGTGGAGTTAGAGCCGGCCAGTTGTATAGAAATTGCCAGTCTCGGTCTGAAAAAGTAATTCAGTGATCTTGTAGAGGCTAGACAGTCCAAGTCGACCTTATTCGGCATGGATTGGTTACACTCTTGCTATACCTCGGTTGATTGAAGAACTAGAGTTGTCAAGTTCCGGTTCTAATGAGCTAGTTTTAGAATGGTCGGGCGGTAGTTCGAGCGCCTAAGGGTATGTTTATTTCCTACCTTAAGGCCTAGAAACTCATTTCCAAAGGATGTCTATATCATCTAGTTCAGGTCAAGGATTCCAACTCCTAATACCCCAACCATTCGATCGATTCCGGTTATTATTGCCCGAGTTCCCGAGATGTATTTCTTGAGGATCTTCCCCGAGTTCCCCTTGAACGGAGAAAATAGATTTTGGAATAGATCTCATCGGATACTCGGCCCGTCTCCATCCCTCCTTCTGAGAATGGCTCGAGATGAGCTTAAGGGTGCGAAGGGCGGGTAAAACATCTTCTTGACAAGTTTTTTATCATACCAAGCATCTCTCCCTCGGGTGCTCCCGGTGCTAATGCATAAGAAAGACGGTACCCTCGGAATGTGTATAGATTGCATCAATTTGAACAAAGTCACAGTCGAGAACAAATATCCTTTATCTAGAATTGATGACTGTTCGACCATCTTCAAGGAGCCGAGTTATTTATCAAGATCGATCTCGAGGTCAAGATACCATCGATTAGGTTTAGAGAGGTGTGACATCTTTGAAAACAACATTCATAACTCGGTATGGTCACTACGAGTTTGTGATGATATCCTTTGGACTCACAAATGCCCCTATAGCCTTTATAGATCGATGACGAGTCTTCCAAGGGTACCTAGATATGTTCATCATTGTATTTATCGAAGATATTGGTGCACTCCGAGAAATGAGGAAAACATACGAATCACTGAGGATAGTACTTCAAACATTGGCAGGGAGACCGCCGAGTTGTTTTCCAAGTTTAGCAAATGTGAAATTTTTGGTTAGGGTATAGTGACTTTCTTAGGTCATGTGGTTTTAGGCAAGGAATACGAGTAGACCCTCGCCAGATAGCGGCCGAGTGAAGGATTAGCCCGGGCCCGGCCTCTCCCTACGAAATCGGGAGTTTTCTGGGCTTAGCGGGTTATTAACGACGGTTTGTGGAAGGTTTCTCCTCCATAGCATCTCCTCTGACCAAGTTAACCCAGAAGAAGGTGAAATTCCGGTGATGACGAGTGTGAGGGGAAGAGTTTCCGGGAGTTGGGAGCTCGACACACTACCGCTCTAGTGTTAACCTTCTGGGAAGGATCGGATGGGTTAGTTGTGTATTGTTATGCCTCTAGAGTTGGACTTGGTTGCTTTTGATGCGGCGGGGGCAATGCCTATGCCTCAGACGACTCAAAGTCCATGAGAAGAACTATTCGACTCATGAATTTGAGAAAGTGCAGCGAGTGGTGGTATTCACGTTGAAAATATGGAGACACTACTTATACGGGGCTCGCGTGGATGAATTCCTGATTCACAAGAGCCTTGATATATGTTCGGCCCGAAGGACTTAACCTCAAATGCAGAGGCAGGTGGTTGGAAGCTTGCTAAAGGTTATGACTTAAAGTGTGTTGAATCACCCGAGGTAAGGCAATGTGGTAGCTGATTCCCTAAGAAGGCGATCTGAGGAAGTGTAGTTCACATTGATGAAGACAAAAGGGAGCTAGAAAGTTCCTGGAACTAGCCCGGTTAGGGGTGCAACTAGTAAACTTCAGTCGAAGGTGGGGTAGTAATGCAAATTGGGTCGGGTCGTCCTTGGTAGTTGAGGAAGGAAGTTAATCCAAACAAGATGAAGATAAGTTCTACTTAAACTTAAAGAAGCGGTTCTTCGAAAGGAGGTTGAGGCTTTCCCAAGGGGGAATGTGGTGCTTCGTTACGAAGGCGGGTTGTGTATTCCAGTTGGTTTGTTGAGACAATGAATCTGTCAAGGCACACGGCTCGGATACACCATTCACCTCGGTGCTACCAAATGTACCGCGATTTGCGGGATGTTCTTGTTGGAATGGCATGAAAAGAGACATTCTTTGGTGGTAATAAGTGGCGAGCGCGTGAGTCAGGTGAGCACCGGGGGACCTAGGGGTATGACTTAAGATATCAACATACCCACATGGAAGTGGGAAGAAGTGAACATGGACTTCATTACGGGTCTACCTCAAACTCGTCGGTAGCATGACTCTATGCAGGTAGTAGTAGACCGGATGACTAAGTCGGCACATTTTCTCTCCGATCAAAACCACAAATTTAGGCGAGGGAATATGCTAAACTTTATATTCGGGCGAGATTTAGACTTCATGAGGTGCCATTGGCCATTATTTCGAGCAGGGTTACCCAGTTCACCTCCCATTTAAGGTTTTCGGGAAGGGACTTGGCACTGGGTCAAGCTTAGTACAACTTTTCACCGTGACGAGATGGGCAAGATGAGCGTATTATTCGAGACTCTAGAAGATATGCCTAGAGCATGTGCGATCAATTTTAGCAGTAGTGGGATGACCATGCCTCTTATCGAGTTTTCGCACAACAACAACTACCATTCTAGCATCTAGATGGCCCAATTTAAGGCATTCTATGGTAGAAGGTGTAGATCTCATAGGGTGGTTTGAAGTTGGTGAAGCCACCTTGATAGGGCAGTTTCGATTCATGAAATGTAGAAAGTTGACTCCTTATGAGAAAGGTTGAAAACGGCTTCGAGGCTGCAATCTTATGCGATGTGCGGAGAAGAGAGTTAGAGTTTACGATTGATAGTGGGTCTACTTAAAGATTTCACCCATGAAAGGGGTGATGAGGTTTTGAAATATAAAGAGCTCAGTCCGAGGTACGCGGGACCTTATAGAATTTTTGGCGTATCGGTAATGTGGTTTACGAACTAGAGTTATCTTCGAGAATTAGCAGTTGTACATCAGTTTTCCATGTGTCACTTTTGAAGAAGTGCATTGGAGATCAACCTCGGTTATTGCCATTGGACAACGTAGGAATAAAAGATAGTCTCTCATATGAGAAGTACCGGAGTCAGGCCTTGACCGTCAAGTGCGTAAGCTAAGGAACAAGTAAGTAGCTTCGGTCAAGTCTTGGATAAATCTACGGAGTTGGGGAGCTACGTGGGAGGCTAGCGAGATAGGATGGCCAAATACCCGCACTTGTTCCCCTATCGGCTCGAAACGACCCAGATATTAGCTATGACCCTAGAACTTAGTTTAGTTTTAATATTTCCGGTTAGGATGTTCAGTCTCTTTTATATTTTTGAATATATGTATGATAAGTAAGTGGTTTAGTTATGTATTTTGAATTGGAAGTGATCATTCCCGGCCGAGTTTTGGAGTTAAATGAGTTGTATTTGGAAGTTTTGATTTGCTATTTTTCAGCTTCCTATTTTTATAACATTCGAGGATGAATGTTTACAAGGGAGATATTATAATACCCCGGGACTTAAAAATATACTTCAGGGACTTAAATCGAAGAAATACGGAAAAGTTTTGCAAATTATCTCGGGACGACCCACCAAATGACACGTTAGGTCGGTCGTGGGAAGAGGAAGGAAGTGTCGGCGGTGTTCACAATGGCCGGTCTTACGAGTCGTTGTCAGAACCAATGACTCGTTGAATTCACTCGTTATTATATCGGGATCCGAAACTTGAGAAGTTGGTTGTGTACTTGACGGGTGGTCACCTTTGAGGTCATCGTCGATAGAACGCCTCATTGAGTGACCTATTACTAAGCGTTGGTATTATTTTCCCGGGGGTGAGACGGTATGTTCGGCATTTGGTGACACGGGTCGTGTCCGGTGACACATTTCGTTATGTCACTCGTGATCACCTCTTGGAAATTCCGAGCGATGTGCGGACGGGCATGACCACGAGTCATTTTACGACTACGACTCGTCAAGTCACCAGGTTTGGGACACCTGGCGGTTTTCCCACTGAATTTCTAAGGGCTATTTGTGTTTCCTACTCTCCTAAACTTTAAACTACATCGTTTTTAGTATCGAGTTCCGGACGTTTTAGTGGAGGTAATGGGTTATTTTCCTCATTTCCTACTCAAACTTCCCAGAAATAGAACGTAGATTCTCTTCTCGATGCATTCCCGAGAGAAATAGCTAGGGAAGACTTTTCTTACGAATTCCTCGGAAATTCTTCGAGTTTTCCACTAGGTATGTGGGATTTCAACAACGGAAATTTTCCTTCCCTTGTATCCTCAAAATCCTACCATGGCTCCCACTTATCGGTTTTAGCTATGAGTTTTCGAATACGATTGAATCCCATGTTATTTTTCGTTAATATCGCACAGGAATAATATCCGATGTTGCTTGTTCATATTATCTTCATTAGTTCCTAATTAACTTGTAAATGTTCGTATAAAAAGTGAATTTAAGCCACAGCATTCGGGTAATGATTTTTCTTTAAATTTCATCTCTTGAATGAAGAATGTTTTAAGGCTGAATTTCCTAGAAACTTCTTACTATATTTGTTGAGCAATTATTTCAACGTAAGAATGATTTTAGCTATTGTTGGATGAGTTCTTTGGTGTTTCCATATTATGAAATTCCTAAAATCTTGTTGGGATAAGTTGTGTTCTCTATTAACTGCTAGTAGTTCGGACCCGAGTTAGAATGTGAGTCTCTTAAGAATCTTTGAGAAAATTGTCAGCTGATCGGTTTGACTTCATTCTTTTCTTTGAGTGTCAATGGTGCCTCTTGTTGCTCAGAATCAAACTCGAATTTAGCTATTTGGTCCATTAAGCGGTCATGACATTCTTAGTTATATAGCTCGACCAGGCCCAGGACCCCGGTTTTGTTCTGATTTGTTCTTAGGCCCCGGTTACGATGCTTCTAGATAAGCGTTCTAACCGATCAGACTGATTTGAAGTATGGTCCGACCAAGACTCTCGGGGTACATACGAGTTATATGTCTATGACTTTAGTCTTGGACCCCGGTTTCGATATAAGCTTAGTAGATTAGTTTAGGTTTTTAGTGGGAATGAGAACTTATGCCAGGCGGGCGGGGTTCAGCGCACCCAGTTCCCGAACTACATTTCCGGCGTAGGTTACAGTTATTGTCCTGATTGGCTCTAGACTTTTGTGATCACCAGTTCATGCCTTTATACCCTGGCAGGTATATTGGGTCCTATCTAGGTAGAGTGTATAATCGGACTCCACGTCTAACTCACATGGTTTATATGTTGGTTATAGACTCTCACTAGTGGAGTCCAATCCGGGTTCGAATAAGAAGCTCATTTGAGTTCCTGGTTCTATCGGTTTAACTTTCAGTTGATACAGTATCTGATTGATGTTTCAAACTTAGGGCATGTCCTTGACCGTCGGATAGGGTCATCTTGACCATTTTAGATTACATCGGTAGTTGATTCGACTTACCTATTGGTCCTTTGCGTGTCATTGCAATTCAAACTTTATATTCGGTTATGTTTCTCCCACTTACCGGTACATTCAAAGTACGAACTAATACTTTTATCTTTGTATCGTTTCATGATATAGCTGCGAGTTCTCGAACTTCAGCACTATTTGGTTGCCACAGTTCAGATTCTCCACCTCGGTGAAGTGTGAATCCTCATCATTTGAGGGCATGATTTCTTCTTTAAATCATTTTATTAGTTTCGGTTAGACTTAGAGTTAGGCTGCAGGCTTGTCCACTTGAAACTCCTCTATTATATGGCTTTCGGAACGAGACCTGATTTTCAGATTTATCGGTATTATTCAAGTGTTTTGAACTTTTTATGTTCTCGAGACTTGTTTTTTCATAAATATTTATGATAATGTTTCAAAGTTCCACTTTGTGCATGTTTACTCGGATGCACGGTGTATGATAGATCAAAGGGTCGACTTGGGGTCACATGTGACGTCAAGTGCCGATGTTACGTCCGGTGTAGTCTTGGGGGCGTGACACTAGGCGGAGTACAAAAGCTCTCTCATAGCATACATGGCCAAAGGATAAAGACACGGCTTCGCACGAGAGAACATGGAAAGGCTGATGTTGAATACTCCATCCGTCAAGGCACCAAAACCTTCCACAACCTATTTCAAAAAGGTGTAGCAAGCGTGTCCATTTTCCCATGCATATCGGTAGGCATCATCGGCCGACTAAGTTTAGTTCACATAACAACATAATAATCAACATACAATCAAATCAACAATTATACCACTTATTCAATAACTCACTAAATTAACAACTTTGCCATACGCCTCTTAAGACTCATCAGGTTCATGCAGGTATTCTACAATCCTAGTCGTTGACTAATCCTTAAATCTACCTCTCTACGGCCCACTGCTGCGGCCAAGGCATCGAGGCCGCTACAACAATCATTCGTGGCAATGTATGCACTACAATGCTATCCCAACGATCGATAACCAATTTTCCCGCACGATCGATTCTTTTCTATTCCACCATATTGTTTTATAACACATTTACCTCTTTTACCATTTTCCTATGATCGACTAAGTCCATTCATTACCCCTTATTAAATTGTTCAATTACTTATGGAGTATTCGAACTTTCCAAGTCTAGTACATTAATTAATAAAGTCTACCGCTTTGTGTCTCATAGCATTCACTACCTTTCTAAATCCGAGTATGCTACCTTAGTATGCCTGAAAACCAATTAAAATAAGCATTCATTCACAAATACAAAAATTTGAACTAATTCAAGTACACAAAATAAATCGTCAAAGAACATATCGGGAGTCAATTTTCCCAAATGCTTTAAAGTATATACACATACCTGGCTCTATACGGGAAAAAGCCATAAGATATCATACCCGAATTGTGTAGCCATATATGGTATTTCCACATATTTCTTACCTCAAGCTCGAATCATATCGGTATATCACATCACACTTGTATACACTGGTACCTTTGGTCTCTCTAGTCGTATGTATAATTAATCCATACCCGCACAATCTCTATCTCACAATCATCCATGTGATATATGAGAGGGCACACTCCTGGTACATCACTTTGCACACATATGCCGAGAGAATTCTTATGCTTACTATCCAGGTCATGGCTGTCAGGAATCTAGAAATCCATGTCTGTACACCCAGTAGTATGAAACCTTCATCATACTGTTTGTGTACTCATAATCTTCATGACCTGTAGGGGACTCTAGAAATCCATGTACTGTACACCCAGCCGTATGAAACCTTCATCATACCTGTTTGTGTACTCATAATCTTACACCCAGCCGAATGGTCTTTAAGCCATACATTTCTGTGTACTCCCTCATATCGCTCACCTTGATGCTCATCTCGGGCACGAGCCACTCATGTCTCCAACCCTCATTCCGAGTCTGATCGTACTAGTCTACCCATCCAAATTCTCTCCCTTCGTCCCCAAGCCACACATTCACCATCATATCAATTATTTACTTTCCCATATCATACATTATCTCATGCACACATTCGATCGATACCAACTCACCCCTCAATCTCAGGACACACAACATAGCACAACAAACAATAATTCACACACGACAAAAGTTATGTATGCATATCAACAAGTATAATCAAATGCATGGTTTTGAACCCAATTTCATATCCAAGTATCATAACACCAATATGTAGCCATAACATCACAATGAAGTGCAACTTGCCTACTCACTTGTTTGGGCTTTGCTTTGATGGCATTATTGCCGCCACAATGGTCTCGTTGTGGTGGTACCATACCCACTGCAGCGGTACTATTTGGTAGTACTGTGACCAATTTTTCTTCCCAGTTTCTCCCTCAAATTGTTTCTTTCCAATTTCGTATCTCATCTCTATCATGCCCACCACAATAGAGGTAGCATCATATCAGGATTATTTCAATAATTAAATTTTTAACAGTGCAACCATTATTATGAATAATATATACCGACTCAAAGAATACAATACTAACCGCAACAAAAGTAGATCAATATGTGGGGTATAGCTCCTCTAAATTATGGTCTTTAACTCACGT
>JACEIK010003892.1:132339-149534 GCA_018107945.1 Datura stramonium
ATGTTTTATTGTCACACCCCACCTTGGGAGGCGTGACTGGCACCTAGTGCACACTGGATCCTGAGTTGACATAGTTGGGCGTATGCACCTCTGGTGCATATTAGCAACATATAAACGAGAAAACAACCGGCTATATCTTGGCTCAAAACATAGCCTCGGGCCGACTAGGCCGCGACATACAGCCTGCATAAGACAACTAACCCAACAATCACAATAATAAAAGGATCCTATGCGGGCCGATAAGACCACCATGCTGTCTAACTCATAATAAAAAGAAGGCAGGTCGTTATATATAAACTACAACCGACAAGGCTGCTAACAACTATCTAAACTACGCCCCATATGGACAATATACAAAATATAACACATATAGGCCCCACATGAACAACAACAAACAACTAGCTAGGAACTGTAGTACGCAAGCCTCTAAGAGTGAAATAGTGATCGGGACCCTAACCCAAAACTATACAACAAAAATAGGCAAACCTTCTCTAGCTGGAAACACCGAAGGAAAGGAGCTGACCAATATGCTAATCCCGAATAGCTGCTAAGGAGGTACTGAAACTCGTCTGTCCAATCCTTCAGGCAAATATGCGGCACCCCGTATATGAGCGTCAGTACAATATGTACCGAATATGTAAGACAGTAATAAAAAGCTGAATAGAAACTGATAAAAGAATTGAAAGTAATTAATATGAGGGATAAGAGTTTAACCTGAACAGCCTCACAATCTGAAGTATAGCTAGCAAGTAAGCATACAAGCAAGAACCTAGCTCGGCCTCCATAAGTTTGGAAGGTACAGTCAACACAGAAAAACCTGCCTGCCCCCTTAAGCCTTGGTAAGTACAATTCAATTGATATACCCCCTAACAAGGTCATTATGATTCCACAGGTGACTATAGCCAACCTACCCGACCTCTGAGTCTGCAATTGAGCCCTCTGGGCTTCTGTAACTGTATCTGAGCCCTCTAGGCTCTTGTAACCGCACTCTGAGCCCACAAGGCTCTACTGAGGGTCAGTAATGTCATTATGGCATAAAGAAAATCCATACATGAATGGACTTTGATATGGCCTTATAGGCCTGAATATAGTCCTTTCAGACATCACATAGCTCCTCTAAGCAACCTGTAGCCCCGTAGGCAATGATACTGTTAGCAATCCTGAGGCCGTGTAACTGAAGGCCAAACTAAGTAGGGTCAATCTCGACAGGGGTACTATGCTTTAGCCTTAAATCTACCTGTAGCAGCTAATCACAATATACGTGCTTGCAACTTACTTACAAAGGTGTAGGTCGTATCAACTATACGACGAGAATAAATTGTCGAAGAGGTTAGCCTTAACATACCTTTACTGCTGGATTCTTCTCAATCGACCCTGTTCCAATTCAAGAATCGGTAACACCTCCAAATTGAAGCCCTTACGCCGAGGGAATACGACTAGCAACCTCATCTAAGAAACACAACAACCACAAGTCATAAACCGCTCAATTCGGCCGAAAGCTTATAAATTTTCAAGAGTTTAGAAGGTAGAAATACTTGCTTATTACTTGTAGACGCTTAGGGCTCAATTAGAAGTAATTTCTACAACTTTTACTTGGTGGGAATCCGACAATCCCAACTAGATTTCAAGAAATAACTCCGCAAATGCATTTCTCGTAGGCCCGAAACTTGTTATCCAAGATTAATTTGCAATTAAATGGAGTTTAGCGGTGTAATTTTACCATAATTCGATAGAAACTTTGCTGAGAAATCGCCCAAGTCTGTAGCCTCTGTTTTAAATGTTTCAAATGACTTAACTTGACATATATATATATATATACTTGAGGTGGTGGAGGGGGGGTGCGACGCCCATTGTGCCAAAATATGGGCGTGACGTGCCTGCCAATGCATAGGTGTGGGCTGCCAGTGTGGCGCCCGGTGTGCCCTGCCTCCAGCTCCAGCCTCTGTCCCCCTCGACAATGTTCTCACGCGCTCATCCTCTGAGCCCTTTCCCACATGCGTCATACTCCAAAATTCTCAACATAGATACGCACGTATCGGTTAACCAACCGAGACTTATGAGGTGTGACATCATCCCCCCTTAGGAACATTCGTCCTTGAATGTAATCTAATCTTAAGAGACTCAACTCTTTAACAATTTCCAAAAAAATTTCAGCACAGTCTCTTCTAATATGGACTATCCGGAAACTTGAAATCCAGAAAAGTCCAACATAGGCGTCTTACAGGATGATACAAGCAACTATACGACATAGCTCCATAACATAAAAGTGAGCAACTAATCAACGTTGATAACATAAGAAACAAGATAATAACTGAATAACAATCTCACCTCAACGGCATAATCTGAGTCAAGCCTGAAATAAGTAAGGATATCTAAATCTCATGTCATCCTCAGCTTCCCAAGCCATCTCTTCTACATTCCTGTTCCTCCATAAGAACTTGATGGAAGCTACATCCTTGGTTCACAATCTACAGGCCTGTCGATCAAGTATAACTCTTAGAGTTTTCTCATAGGACAACTCCTCTGTGACCTGGAAATCCTCAACCGGGACAACTTGGGACAGGTCCCCTATCCACTTTTGTAGCATTGACACATGAAAAACTGGATGAACAGATTCTAGCCCTGAAGGCAGTTCTAACTCATAAGCTACTCGGCCTATCCTGCGAAGGATCCGATATGGGCCAATAAACCTAGGGCTAAGCTTGCCCTTCTTGCCAAATCTCATAAAGTCCTTCACAGGCGAAACCTTAAGGAATACCTACGCCGAACATCGGAATAGGACTTCTGACGACTCTGGGCTGTCAGCAAACGCTCTCTGATAAGTTTCACTTTTTCTTTTGACTGATGTATCATATCAGGTCCGATCAACCCTGATTCCCCTACTTCAAACCATCCTATGGGGGACCTATATTTCGACTCATATAAAGCCTCGTAAGATGCCATCTGAATAGTAGAATGATAACTGTTATTGTATTGAAACTCAATAAGAGGTAGGTGCTCATCCCAACTTCCTCCGAAGTCTAGCACACACGCCCGCGACATGTCTTCGAGTGTCTGAATGGTGCACTCTGCCTGACCGTCTATCTGGGGATGGAAAGATATAGTCAAATTAACCTGCGTCCCTGAACCCTTTTGATACAACTTCCAAAATCTAGCTGTGAATTGTGCACCTCTGTCAGAAATTATAGACACTGGGACACCATGCAGCCGGACTACCTCTTTAAAGTACAACTCAACATAATCTTCAACTGAAAATATAGTCCTGTGACAAGAAATGGGCTAATTTTGTCAACCGATCCACAATAACCCAAATAGAGTCAAATTTACGCCTAGTGTGAGGTAACCCTGTAATAAAATTCATATTAATTGCTCCCCATTTACACATAGGCACGACTATCTCTTGAGTAAGTCCACAAGGTTTCTGATGTTCTTCTTTCACCTGCTGACAGTTGGGACACTGTGCTACAAATTTAGTAATATCTTTCTTCATCCCATGCCACCAATAGATCTCCTTTATGTCATGGTACATTTTTGTTGAACCCGGATGAAGAGAGTAATGAGAATAATGTACCTTTGCCATAATCTGCCAACGAAGCCCTGCCACATCTGGAACACAGAGTCGACCCCTAAATCTCAGGACCCCAACTCCCGTTATTTATAAGGCCACTAAACCTCTTGCTGAACCTTATTTCTAAGCTGGACTAAGCTTGGGTCTTCATATTGTCATTATTTTACTTCCACCACCATAGATGACACGATAGTATTCTGAATCACAACCCCGCTATTCGCTGAATCTACCACCTGAATTGCTACATTGGCTAACTAGTGCAAATCTGAGCCATTTCCCACTGTTCTAGCCTCAAATATGCTAGGCTTCAAATGGATATGCGGATAAGGGCATCGGCTAAAATATTAGTCTTCCCTGGATGATATAAGATATTCACGTTGTAGTCTTTCAGTAACTCTAGCCAACGACGCTGTTGCAAATTCAACTCTTTCTGCGTGAAAATATACTAGAGGCTTTTATAATCAGTAAAATATCTATATGGACGCCATATAGATAGTGTCTCCAAAATTTTAGAGCATGAACGACTGCAGCCAGTTCTAAATCGTGGGTGGGGTAATTCTTCTCGTGCTTCCTTAGCTACCTTAAAGCATAGCCAATCACCTTGCCATGCTGCATCATAACACATACTAACCCAACGCCTGAAGCGTCACAATATACAATGTAGCCCTTTGAACCTTCTGGTAAGCTAATATTGGTGCAGATGTAAATTTATCTTTCAATTCCTAAAAACTCTACTCACAAGCCTCGGTCCACTGGAATTTAGCTGCTTTTTGAGTCAATCTTGTCAATGGCACTGATAAGGTAGAGAAATCTTTCCACAAACCTTTTGTAGTACCCGGCTAATCCTAGGAAGATGTGAACCTCGATTGGAGTCGTGGGCCTAGGCCATGTCTTCACCACCTTGATTTTCTGTGAGTCAACCTGGATACCTGCATCTGACACAATATGGCCCAAGAAAGCTACAGAATTTAATCAAAATTCACATTTCGAGAACTTCGCATATAACTGGCGATCTCTGAGGACCTGGAGTACTGTTCGCAAATGATCTCTATATGCAGCTTCTGAGCATGAATATACCAAAATATCATCAATAAAAACAATCACAAATAGATCTAAATATGGCCTGAATATGCTGTTCATCAAGTCCACGAACACTGCAGGGGTATTTGTCAACGCGAAGGATATGACTAGAAACTCAGACTGACCATATTTGGTTTTGAAAGCTATTTTTGGAATATCTCTTTCTCGAACACGTACTTGGTGTTATCCTGACTTCAAGTCGATCTTTGATAAATATTTTCCCCCCTGCAACTGATCAAACAAGTCATCTACCCTGAGAAGGGGGTATTTATTCTTAATAGTAACCTTATTCAGCTGTCGATAGTCTATACACATCCGCAACGAGCCATCCTTTTTCCTCACAAACAACATCACCGCAACCCATAGGAAGCACTAGGCCTGATAAAGCCTTTATCTAATAGATCCTTCAACTGTACCTTTAATTCCTTCATCTCGGCAGGAGCCATTCGATACGGAGGAATAGATATAGGTTGTATATCTGGTGGCATGTTGATAAAGAAATCGATCTCACGCTGAGAGTGTTTTTATAGCAGATTATTGTTGGTTTCTTTATTTATAATGCTTTTCCAATAATTAATTTTCATAATGTGTTTCATTTCTTCTGAATGTCTATAGTTTTGGGATAATTAGTTGGGAAATGTTGGTTTTCCCATCGAGAGGTTAGCGTGGGTTTCAATCACGATCATTTGGGATGTGACAAAGCTGGTATCAGAGCCCTAGGTTCATTGATCTCATTGTGCATGGCCGAGTCTAGTGGAGTCTAGCAGATCGGTGCAGAGACTTATCTTCGAGAGGATGCAGGACTTTAGGAAAACTCCTTTCTTTCTTTCCTTTTCGTGCTATTACTTGATTCCAATTGGTATCTGGTGATCTAAATTGGTATCTAATAATTCTTTTTTATTTTCCTCACAGATGAAGAGAACATGTGCAGGCGGGAATATAGAGGAAGCACCCGAGCCAACAACAATAATCGTAGTTCGTGGCAGAGGTTGCTAGCGGAGGCCTGCTGTTTCCAGAGGAGGGACCTGCACTCTAGTACTACCGATGGTGCAAGAGGGTGGCTATGGAGGTGGAGGTTCCTACTCAGGGAGAGGCGGCAGCTGCTCCAGCATCCTCTGAGGTCCTAGCTCAGGTCCTTAACCTTTTGAGCGGCCTCGTGGGTAATGGGGTAGCGCCAATGACTCCCACAAGGCAGCAGTTGGGGATACAACATGCAGCTGTTGTGGCTCCTCATATTGATGATATCTTTGAGGCTATGATATTTCCGAGGCCGGTAGATGGATCAGTAATGACTGGAGAGGAGCATTACTTATTCTGGAGGTTCACCAAGATGAAGCCTCCCACCTTCTACGGTGCCAAAGCAATCGACGTCTATAAGTTTATCATTGACTGTCACGAGAGGCTCCACAAAATGGGGGCAGTGGAGAAGTACGGGGTAGATTTTGTCACCTTCCAGCTGGTGGGTGATGCTAAGCTCTAGTGGAGGGCTTTTGTGGAGTACAGACTAGCGGGGTCACCACCATTGACTTGGACCCAGTTCTACTCCACTTTTCTAGAGAAGTACGTACCACACAACCTAAGAGATTGAAGGCCTGATGAGTTCACCACCATTAAGCAGGGGACCTCTTTAGTTGCAGCATATGAGGTTCGATTCCACTCACTATGTCACGGCCCAGATGACCATGATTGACACCCACACTAACCCCCCTAGTGGGCGAACCAGCGAAACCCAAAGACAATTCCCAAGTGACCCCAAAATCAAGACATTCATGAAAAAAAAATCAATTGCTATGTTCTAAAAACAATTTTGGATCAATACATTGCCCATACCAAAACTAAATAGACAATCTCCAAGAACCTGATTGTCATTGCAGCAGACGTCTGTTTACAAGCTAAGGAAACTAACAACTAAAAATGAAATAAAATTTTCAAATGTCTGAAAGAAAGACATCTGCAACGGGGAAGTGAACTGTGTCCTCATCTGCTCACCTTCTCAAACTCTGAAGTTGCTGCTCTACAGGTTAGGGCATGAAGAACTGCCTGGCTCGAACACTGCACTCAGAAAAAAATATAGGGGTAGGGTCAGCACATAACACGGCACTGGTAGGCATCATCGGCCGACCCTAATTAATAACACGTATACCGAATAATAATAATAATAATATAAGACCGATCTACAATGTTTAAGGAAGTACAACACAATTCAGACACACTAGTTCTATATAGGGCACAGTTGGCCTACTCACTGGATTAGGTCATTTTCACTGCAGCGATCAATACTGCCGCAGCGGAAATGGTTCCGCTGCAGTGGCACTGCTTAGGCAGTAGCTCGACATGTTGCACTCTTCTTAGTTCATCCATCCCACAGTTCAATAGATCAACAATTTAGCATCTCACATACTACGTAAATCCATCAAACATAATAAAACAACAATCGTATCAGTTATTAAAAGCTACAAGGCCACAGTTAATCATAGCAACAACTACTCAAAAATTACACGCGGTGACAAAGTCACACTTAGCATTAAAACATGGTCTTTGTTATCAACTCATGTCATATCAACGATACTCTGCACATTCTCTTAGCACATTCCTCATCCTAACTTCATAAATATAAGCGAAATCACAAAAAAAAAACACAAGCGACAAAACCAAGGGTAACATGACGGGCGCACACCTCCACCATCTCCCCTCAACACTCAACCACACAAACCATGTACACACATGCCAGAGGGTCTTATTTTTTTTCTTCCATTCATGACCTGTAGGGGACTCTAGAAATCCATGTACTGTGTCGGCGTGGCACCTACTCCCACTCATATGCTCGTCCCAATGCTCCTCTCAGACATGAGCCACTCGATAATAATATTCACTCGCCCGAATACTCCCCTCGGGCTCCAGCCTCTCAATTCAGGGTACAGTCGCTATCCTATTCAATCTCAATTTCTGCAGAACAACAAGTATACAAGTCGTACAATTCACATGTACTCTAATTTTTGCTTCTCTTTTCACATGATCAATTCATGAGAAGCAGTTCACTTCACAAATTGTCATAAACTTAACAACATATTAATCATGACTTTCTATCAACATTGTAATCATATTCATTCGCAAGTCAACTCACAATAACGGATTTCCGAAGACCAGTCACATACAATTATCACCTAAGCATACAACTCATTAATCAGGGTCTAACCCTCCAATCATAACCTACCTCGATTACTCGAAGTTATTGACTTTGCTACTCTACAGTAGCTTTTCCCTTCCTCAATGCTTCGAATTGTTTGAAATCTACACACACATAATCATTAATTAATTAACTCCTCAAGATAGGGTTAATTCGATTAAACTCTTCTCTTTTCAGGGCAAATTAATAGAAAGCCCTTTCCTTCCACCTAGTTTTAGGTCCCCACCTTGTCTAACCCATCAACATTAGCAAGAGGAAAATTAGGAAGTAAACATTACTCGAAATTCAACAATCAAAACCTCCCATAACTCCCCTATAATCTCAGCCCTAGTTCATCAACCTAGGGTTCTCTAGTTCATAGTTTTTCACCATTAATGGGTCTCCCTTAAGCTTCTATGTTAAATAATACCCATTAAAGGGGCTAGGAGACAAGAAAATTACCTTTTCACCACCACTTTCTGCTCTGGGGAAGAAATCGCTCCCAACCTTGCTCTTTCACATTTTTTGGAAATAATGGGACTTAATCTCAGAAATCCCACTTAAACCCTTTTTCTGATTTCCGTCATTCGCTGCAGTAGTCACATTTCTGCTGCAGCGAATCCAATACAGCAGCCACAGGATCGCTACGGCGGTTCCAGCGGTTACTTCCTAATTACGCCACAACGGGACTTCAACCGCTACCACAGTCTCGCTGCAGCGAGAATCTCACCGCTGTAGTGGTTCCCTGGACCAGTAGCTACCTGAAAATGCCTGCTTTCATACTCAGTTTATTTCACAGCCTCCCTATCTCTTCCTTAGCCTATTTTTCGTGTTCTATGCCCTTTACCATCCTATAACAACATCCGGATTATTACATCAGATACTAATTAAAATACCATTCGTCCACGAAAGACCTATATAAACGTAGTAAGGATATGTACTAGATTCTATGAAAAACTGAGGATACTTGACCCGCATATCAGCCTCGGTCTCCCAAATGGCTTCCTTAACCGAACGGTTCTTCCACTGGACCTTTACTGTCAGAATCTCCTTGGAGCTCAGCTTTTGAACCTCTCTGTCAATATTGCTACAGGCTCCTCCTCAAATGATAGATTCTCATCCAGCAGCATAGAGTCTCACTTGATGATATATGTTCCATCCCCATGGTACTTTTTTAGGATAGACACATGAAATGTCGGATGCACTTCAGACAATCCTGGTGGCAATGCCAGCTCATAAGCCACTTCCCCCACACGTCGGAGTATTTCAAATGGCCCAATATATCTTGGGCTGAGATTTCTCTGCTTTTCGAACCTCATCAACCCCTTCATGGGGGAAACCTTGAGCAACACTTGCTCCCCTTCCATGACTCCGTGTCCCTGACTTTCTTGTCTACGTATTGCTTCTGCCTACTCTGAGCAGCTACCAGATGGTCCTGAATTATTCAAACTTTTTTCAAGGACTCCTTTAACAAATATGTCCCCCAAGGCATCACCTCAAACACATCAAACCACCCAATTGGAGACCTGCACTTCCTCCCATACAAGGCTTCAAAAGGCGCCAATCCCATACAAGGCTTCAAAAGGCGCCATACCAATGCTCGAGTGGTAGCTATTGTTATAGGAGAACTCTTTCAAGGGTAAGAATTTGTCCCAATAGCCCTTGAAGTCTATCACACACACCCATAGATATGCTCAAGTCCAACCTTGTACCTAACTTGACCTACAAGGTCCTCCAAAAATGGGAAGTAAACTGAGTGCCCCTATCATGATACAATTGAAACAGGCACCCCATGTAACCAAATGACCTCTTTCACGTATAGCTTGGATAGTTTCTCCGCGTTATAAGTCACCTGGACTGGCAAGAAATGAGCAGACATCAACCTGTCCACTATGACCCAAATTGAGTCAAACTTTCCCAAAGTCTTAGGAAGACCAACCACAAAGTCCATAGTTATCCTCTCCCATTTCTGCTCAGGGATAGGCATTCACTGAAGTACTCCTCCAGGCTTTTGGTGCTCGTACTTTACCTGCTGAAAATTTAAACACTGACCAACATAGTCCACAATATCCCTCTTCATCCCACCCACCAATAATGTTGTTTTAGATCGTGGTACAGCTTGGTGACTCCAGGTTGAATGGAGTACCTCGAGTTGTGAGCTTTAGCCAAGAGAGTTTTAATTAGCTCATCTACTCGGGGAACATACACCCGCCCCTTTATTCTCAAGACCCCTTCATCATCTAACACTGCCTCCTTGGCTTCTCCCCATAGACATTTATCCCTGATCTTACCCAACTTTTCATCTTCAAACTATCTGGTTTTGATTTCCTTTAGCAGTGAGGATTTAGCTTCTAGGTTGGCTAGTACCCCACCAGTTTCAGTCAATGACAATTTCACTAAGTTGTTTGCCAAGGTCTGGACTTCCCTGGACATCGGCCACTGAGTAGCTTCCAAGCAAGCCAAACTGCCCATGCTCACCATCTTTCTACTCAACGAGTCTGCCACCACATTGGCCTTTCCTGGGTGGTATAAGATGGTGATGTCGTAATCCTTTAGCAGCTCCATCCATATCCTCTGCATCAAATTGAGATCTTTCTGGGAGAATAAATACTGTAATCTGTAATGCCTTGAACACCTCACATCGAGCTTCATACAGATAGTGCCTCCAAATTTTTAGTGCGAAAACCACCGCTGCTAACTCCAGATCGTGCGTGGGGTAGTTCTTTTCATGCACCTTCAGCTCTCTCGAGGCATACGTAATAACCTGTCCTTCCTGCATCAACATAGCACCCAACCCAAATTGTGAGTCATCATGATAAACAATAAAGTCTTTACCTTCCATGGGTAACACCAGGATAGGTGTTGCGGTTAGCAGAGTCTTGAGTTTATTAAAGCTTGCTTCACATTCCTCTGACCTCTGGAAGGGCACATCCTTTTGTGTCAACTTGGTCAATGTCGAAGCGATGGAGGTGAATCCCTTCACGAACAGACGATAGTAACTAGCCAGCCCCATAAAACTCTGGATTTCTGTCGTATTTGTTGTCCTTGTCCTGTTCCTAATCGCCTCCACCTTCTGTGGATCAACTCGGATTTCCTCTTTGGAAACCACATGCCCTAGAAAGGACATTGACTCCAACCAAAACTCCCACTTGCTGAATTTAGCATACAACTGCTTCTTTTTCAATAATCCCAGCACAATCCTAAAAATGATTTTCGTGCTCCTGCTTGGTCTTAGAATACACCAAGATATCATCAATAAACATAAAATAAAGGAATCCATGTAAGGTTTGAAAATACCATTCACAGGCTCATGAATGAAGCCGAAGCATTAGTGAGTCCGAATGACATGACCAGAAACTCATAATGGCCATACCTAGTTTGAAAGGCTGTTTTGGGAATATCTTCAGCCTGGATTTTCAACTGGTGATAACCTGAGCTCAAATTAATCTTTGAAAACACCGTCGCTCCCTGTAACTGGTAAAACAGATCATATATTCGATGAGGAGGGTACTTATTCCGAATAGTTACCTTATTCAACTGGAGATAGTCGATGTACATCCGCATACTACCATCCTTTTTCTTTAAAAACAAAATTAGGGCACCCTATGATGACACACTCGGTCTAATGAATCCTTTATTGAGAAACTGCTGCAACTGATCCTTGAGTTCTCTCAACTCAGCAGGTGCCATTCGATATAGAGGAATAGAAATGAGTCAGGTTCCTGATTCCAAGTCTACATAGAAATCTATGTCACGGTCTGACGGCATTCCGGGCAAATCTATAGGGAATACCTCTAAGAACTCACAAACAATCGGGACCAACTCTATGGAAGGACCCTTTGAACTAGTGTCCCGAACATACGCCATATATGTTGAACAACCCCGCCCTATTAACTTACATGCATGAATATAAGAAATAAGTTTCTTAGGAGCAGGGATACAATTCCCCTTCAACTCCAACCTAGACGACCCTGGACTCGATATAATGACGCTCTTAGCATAGCAATCTAGAATGGCATGGTAAGGGGACAATCAACTCATTCCCAAAATTATGTCAAAATCAACCATGTATAAGATTACTAAGTTCGCCAGAGTGTCAAATCCCATGAATTCAACAACGCGATCACGAACAAACCCTATCCACTAACACAGAATCCCCAACAGGAGTAAACACGTGAATAGGAGTATTAAGAACATCATACACAAGATTCAGATCCAAAGAAAAATAAGTAGACACATAAGAGAATGTAGATCCTGGGTCAAACAATGCAATAGCCATTCTATCGTCTAGGAAGATCATACTTGTGATAACGACGTCTGAAGCCTCTGCTTCCGGTCTACCAGGAAAAGCATAGAAATAAGCCTAGTTACCGGCCTGAGAATTGCCCCGGTTGGGCTGTGCCCCCCCTTTACCTGCCTGGGTGCCACCCCTACCTACCTGAGCACATCCTTTACCCTGTTGAACACCACCTCTAATGGATGGATGACCACCTCGTCCCAGCTATGGACGATTTGAACTGAATGCACTACCTCCCCTCCTAGCTGGGCCTGGAGCTCGAGATGCTGGGTGCGGTATAATCTGTACCGCCTATCTGAATTTGGGACACCATCTGTGGATGTGGCCATACTCCCCATACTCATGGCAGAACTTCTCAATAACTAGTCTTTGAGATGGAATAGAAGAAATAGGACGAGCTCCAAAATCAGAACAAACCATCTAAGTATCCCCAACTGCACCTGACGATCGTGGAGCTATCCATAGTGGACCTTCGGCTGACACCTGCATGGCAGAATGAATAGGGTGCCTAGAGAAACCCTGTGGTGCTGGAGCCTTCACATAAGAACCACTAAAAGAACTAACTCTCCGAGACTTCTTCTCGGCATTTCTCGCATAACCCTCCTGCCTCACCCTTTCAACCGACTTCATGTACTCTACCACCTCCTGAAAAGTCTTACCCAAAGAGACCATCTGTAGAGCTGGTACCTGGAGACCTACATTCAGGCCTTTAACAAACTTCCTGATCCTCTCCTCCTTGGTGGGTAGTAAGGGTAGAGCATATCTGGACAAGGAGTGAAATCGAGCCTGGTATGCAGCAACTGATGAGCTCCCCTGCTTAATGGTGGTGAATTCATCCCATCTCCTATCCCTCAGAGTGCGGGAACCATATTTCTCCAGGAATGTGGAGTAGAATTGGGTCCACAACAACGGTGGTGACCCTGTTGGTCTGTACTCCACGAAAGCCCTCCACTAGAGCTTTGCATCATCCATCATCTAAGGTGACGAACTCAACACCATACTTCTCCACCGCCCCCATCTTATAGAGCATCTCATGACAATCTATGATGAATTCATAGGCGTCCTCCGCTTCTGTGCCATAGAAGGTGGGAGGCTTCGTCTTGGTGAACCTCCAAAACAAGTTGTGATCTTCCCCTGTCATCACCGATCCAGCCACTGGCCTTGGAAACACAACAGCCTTCGATATGTCATAAATCCGTGGGGCCACAATAGATGCATGCTAAATTCCTGACTGCTACCTCATTGGATTTACTGGCACTGCCTTGATGCCCGCAAGGCCGCTCAGAAGGTTGAGGACTTGAGTTAGGACCTCCGAAGATGTTGGCGCGGCAGGAGCTTCTCCCTGCATCGGGACCTCGACTTCAACAGCCACCCACTCCTGCACTGTTGGTGGCACGGGAGATGCAGACCTCTCCTTGATAGGAGTAGGAGCATGGGCCCCTCCTCTAGCGGAAGCGGGTCTTTGGCCACGACCTCTGTCCCTTTCTCTACCACGAACTGGGGCCGCCACTGCTGGCTCGGGTGCTGTGTCTCTATTACCATCTGAGCATGTTCTCACCATCTGAAGAAGGAAAAAGAAAAGTTGTTAGATACCAATTCAGATCACCAGATACCAATTGGAATCAAGTAATTACACGAACGGAGAGAAGGAAGGAGTTTTTCTAAAGTCCTGTAGCCTCTCAAAGATTAGTTACGGACGTCTCCACAATGATCCATGAGACTCTACTAGACCCATCTTAGTGAAATGAGATCAATGAACCTAGGGTTCTAATACCAATTTTGTCACGACCCAGATGGCCATGATTGGCACCCGCACTAACCCCCCGACGGACGAACTAGCGAAACCTGAAGACAATTCCCAAGTGACCCCAAAATCAAGACATTCATAAAGAAAATCAACTGCTATGTTCTAAAAATAATTTCGGATCAATACACTGTGCATACCAAAGCTAAATAAACAATTTCCCAGAACCTGATTGTCATTGCACTAGACGTCTGTTTACAAGCTAAGGAAACTAACAACTAAAAATGAAATAAAGTTTTCAAATGTCTGAAAGAAAGACATCTGCAAAAAGGGAGTAAATTGTGTCCTCATCTGCTCACCTTCTCAAACTATGAAGCTTCTTCTCTACAGATGAGGGCGTGAAGAACTTCCTCGCTCGAACTCTGCACTCAGAAAAGAATGCAGGGGTAAGGTCAGTACATAACACGATACAGGTAGGCATCATCAGTCGGCCCTAATTAATAACACGTATACCAAGTAATAATAATATAAGACCAATCTACAATGTTTAAGGAAGTATAGCACAATTCAGACACCCTAGTTCTACATAGGGGACAGCCGGCCTACTCACTAGATTAGGCCGTTTTCGCTGCAGCTATCACTTGACCGTTGCAGTGGTCTCATCACAGCGGAAATGGTTCCGTTGTAGCGGCAATGCTTAGGAAGTAGCTCGACATGCTGGACTCTTCCCAGTTCATCCGTCACACAGTTCAATAGATCAATAGTTTAGCATCTTACATACTCTATAAATCCATCAAACACTTACAACAAAACAACAATCGTATCAGCTATTAAGAGAAGTCCACAGTTAATCATAGCAATAACTACTCAAGAATTACGTGCGATGACAAAGTCACACTTAGCATTAAAACATGATCTTCGTTATCAAATCACGTCATATTAACAATATTCTGCACATTCTCTTAGCACGTTCCTCATCCAACTTCATGAATATAAGCAAAATTACAAAACAACACACAAGCAACAAAACCAAGGATTACATGACAGGTGCATGCCTCCACCATCTCCCCTCAACACTCAACCCCACGAACCATGTACACACACGCCAGAGGGTCTTATTTTAATTCTTCCAATCATGACCTATAGGGGACTCTAGAAATCCATATACTATGCCGGCGTGGCACCCACTCCCACTCTTACGCTCATTCGGATGTTCCCCTCAAACACAAGCCACTCGATAATAATAATCACTCACCCAAATACTCCCCTCGGGCTTGAGCCTCTCAATTTAGGATGCAGTCACTATCCTATTCAATCTCAATTTTTGTAAAACAACAAGTATACAAGTCGTACAATTCACATGTACTCTAATTTTTTATCCTCTTTTCACATGATCAATTCATGACAAGCAGTTCACTTCACAATTTCGTAAACTTAACAACATATTAATCATGAAGTTCTATCAATAGGGTAATCATACTCATTCGCAAGACAAATCACAACAAAGGATGTTCGAAGACCAGTCACATACAATTATCAACTAAGCATAGTAATCATTAAGCAAGGTCTAACCCTCAAACCGTAACCTACCTCGATTACTCAAAGTTATAGACTTTGCTACTTTGCAGGAGCTTTGCCTATCCTCAACGCTTTGGATTGTTCAAAATTTACACACACATAATCATTAATTAATCACTCCTCAAGATAGGGACTAATTCGATTAAACCCTTCTCTTTTCAGGGCAAATTAACAGAAAACCCTTCCCTTCCACCTAGTTCTAGATCCCTACCTTGTATAACCCGTCAACACTAGCAAGAGGAACCTTAGGAAATGAATGTTACTCAAAATTCAACAATTAAAACCTCCCATAACTCCCCCATAATCTCAGCCCTAATTCATCAACCTAGGGTTCTCTAGTTTAAATTTGTCACCATTAATGGGTCCCTCTTAAGCTTATACATTAAATAATACCCACTAAAGAGGATAGGGGATGAGAAACTTACCTTTTCACCACCATTTTATGCTTTGGGGAAGAAATCTCTCCAAACCTTGCTTTTTCACGTTTTGGTAAATAATGGGACTTAATTCCAGAAATTCCACTTAAACCCTTTGTTCGATTCTCATCATCCACTACAACGGTCACATTTCTGCTGCAGCGAACCTGCTGTAGTGGTCATAGGATTGCTATGGCAGTTCCAGCAGTTACTCTCTTATTATGCCACAACGGGACTCCAACCGCTACCATGATCTCGCTGCAGCGGGAATCCCACCTCTACAATGGTCCCCTCGACCAGTAGCTACTCGAAGATGACCACTTCCATATTTAGTTTATTTCATAACCTCCCTATCTCTTCCTTAGCCTATTTTTCATGTTCTATGCCTTTCACCATCCTATAACGACGTCTAGGTCATTACACATTGTCCAGGTATGCTTTGCCCTTATTACCCACAGAGGAGGAGAGGATCAGGCGATTTGTTAAAGGCCTGTATGTGGGTCTCCAACTGTCAGCCCTTCAGATGGTCTCTACAGGTAAGACCTTTTAGGAGGTAGTTGAGTTTGTGAAAAATGTGGAGGGGGTGTGTCGCGCCCCATTTTTCCTTCCGGAGAAGCGGGATTCGACATTGACAACTCTTAAGGGTTGAAAGTTGAAGAGTCGCCACCTAACGAATTAAGGTGCGTNACATGAGAATGTATATAAATAAGTAGATAAACATGACAAAAACTAAGTTATAAAGTATCATTTGGGCATGCCATTTTGCCCAAGATCACCTACCCCACACTTAAAGCCTTGTTCGACCTCGAACAATCCTTTTACATCTCATGTAATTAAATACTCACACCTAACTAATTTAGCAAGACAATTCAAGCTACGGCTACAATGATTGTTTGAGATAGCAAGTTAAAAATAGTGCATGCACGATTTAATCAATGAAATGATATACAACTACGTTAATACTTCCTAACCTCAAGAATAGACTCTCAATCTTAGCAAACTCATGCAAATCAACCGATCAAGAAATACGACATGAATGTTATCTCTTATTAAACATGTGCCCTCACAACAAGAGAGTTACCCATTTTTACTCACAAATTTTCAAATCACAACATGTATGGGTATATGAATAGAATTACGCTCTCTCTCTCAAGGAATTCACATGCATCATGTAGTGACCCACAAGCTTGCCCTTAGTGTTTTACTCCACTAATTTAAGGATGTATGAACGTAAGATCAAGTAGGGCTTAATGGGTTGTAATGTAAGCCAAGGGACGGGTAGGTAATATTATGGATAATAACAATGGCTATCTTCCCCAAGCGCTTTTAATAACTTCAACCTTCAT
>JACEIK010003893.1:10622-34862 GCA_018107945.1 Datura stramonium
CTTAACCTCAGCTTGCTCATTACTATTGTTCAGACTCAAATTATAATCTTGACTTAGATTCTCATTACTTAGTAAACTTGAACTCCTAAAACATTATTTATTTGGTTGTCTGCATTCATAAAGACATAGTTCAGTGACGCTTAAGTTAATTAGTACCGTAGTTCAGTCCCTGTGGGATCGATACTTAGCTTAAATTAAGCCACTTTACTACTTCTTCGACCACGTGCACTTGCGTGTAGTCACCACAGCACGAACAACAACTGCGGCAGATGTCCACATCCCTGAACCAGAGGCAGAAGCACACTTCCTAGTAACAATCTGCAATATCAAAAGAATGATAACCACTGCATGGTTGTAACTACTAGGAGTGGAAAAATTGCAGTTTATCTGCCCATACCAGTTGTAGTTGAGATGGGAAAACCGAAGGAGGTTGAGACTACAGAGCAGGTAATTGATGGTACTATAGAGTTCATCACGAGCTTGCGACTGACAAAGGGAAGGTGAAAGAGGCCCCACAAATTTTCATGCCTATCCCTCTACCACCTCCATCATTCCCTCAGAGGATGAACGAGAAGGTGGATGATAGGAAATTTTAGAAGGTTTTGTCCATGCTGAAGTACTTGTCAGTGAATATGACCTTTGGTTGAGGTATTAGAGCAGATTCCTATGTATGCGAAGTTCATGATGGACTAGGTGACCAGGAACTGATATGTGAGATATGAGCCAATTGGAAATTTTCACCATTGTAGTGCCATAGCCTCACAGTTCTTTACAGAAAAAAAGCAAGACCCAGGTGCCTTTACCATCCCATGCACAATAGCAGATTTTGAGTTTGCTAAAGCATTATGTGATCTGGGAACTAGCATCAATCTGATGTTGCTAGCTGCATTCAAATAGTTGGATTGGGAGCCCCCACATTGATGACAATGCGGCTATTGATGGTGGATCGCACAGTCAAAAAGCCTGTGAGCTTCATGATGTTCTAGTGAAAGTGGACAAGTTCATCTTTCTGGCTGACTTCATGATCCTAGATTGCGAAGTGGATTTTGAGGTCCCCATTATCTTAGGGAAACCACTCCTTGCCATTAGGAGAGCATTAGTGGACATTGAAGTTGGTCAGCTGAAGTTCAAGCTGAAAAAAGAAGAGGTCACTTTTAACATCTGCAGGTCAATAAAGCATCAAAATGATTGCCAAAAAGTCTTAGCTATTAATGTTAAGTTGGAGTTTCTTGACGAATTCTGAGTAGTCAAGAGGCCCGCGTCGTGTAGTGGCGTTAAATTAGGCGATTTATGGGAGGCAACCCATGAGGTGGTTTAGTGAATCTTTAGTAACCAAACTACCTATATCATGCTGCAATGTTAAATCAAGCGCTTCTTGGGAGGCAACCCAAGTATCTTGACTAATATTTGTTGTAGTGTGCAGGTGAAAAAGGGACTGAAATCTGAAAATTGAAATGAAAGTCTGCGCTATGAGCCTTAGTAGGAACCATAGTATGATGGTATGGCTCATAGTCCCGCCCGTACGGAGAAGCATAGATTTGACAATATTCAGAAGTTGACACTACGATTAGTTATTACGAACTGTACATACAGGGTATAAGTTGTAGTACCCACTATCGTGATGAACTACCTTAAGTTTTGAAGTGCAGAAACTTCAACCTATGAGTCATAGTACGAGTTCATGTCATCTTGGTAGGAACCGTACCATGCACTCGTTGGTTCCTAAGTAAGTCTTCTAAACCTTAGTTATGGATGGAAGGGACAATTCTTATGTATGACCTACGACTCGTTGTACTAATGAAGGGCGTATTTATTCTCTTCTTACCCATATTTTGCCCATACATTACTATGTTTCAAGAACAAATTAGGTGTGTTTGCATGTATTTCATGATATATATTTGTCAAAAGATATAACACACATGATCAGATGCTTTCAGGGATAAAAGTGATGGATTTGGATGTGTTTGAGGCTTTTGGAATGAAGATGAAGAAGTCGGGTTGAACAAGGCAAGATCATAGAATGTAGCACTGCACTAGCTCACCTGCGTGACCAGCAGTGTTGTGCGCAAGCCTTACTGCGTGACCTGAGGTGCGACACAGGGCCTTTGTGACACGACGCCAGGCGTGGAACGCCAACCTTGTCTGGTTTCCAGTAGTGGAATCCTACATCATCTAAGAAAAGGACCTATAAATCCCAAATCAAATCCATAAAGGAACAAAGAAGGTATTAATCTACTATTATAAATACCCTTTATTTTTATGTAATGAGAGATAAGTTTTGAAAAGTTTGAGAAGTTAGAAAATTGAATGTTAGAATTCTTATTTCACAAAATATATTAAGATACTTGTTGTTGAATTGTTCTTCCTTATTTCTTGCAATAATCAAGTGGGTTTTTCTTCAAATCATCATTATAAGTATTTATTTATGTGTTTATCTATGAATGCTATTAATTTTCTTATAATTATGAGAGACTCAAACCTCCACAACAAGGGTTGTGAAAACCGTGGTTAATTAACAGACTAGTGTTTGCACAAAGTGATTCTAAACCAATACTAAACGCTTGTACTGTATTCTCTTCATCCTCATTCTTTATTAATGGTTCACAATGTTAGGTCTTCCCTAAATTCTCTACTTGTTTGATCCTGGAGAGGTAGAGATTAGGAAAAGAGAAGTACAACAAAGCCTTGATCTTAATGATCATTGTATAACTTGAGATGTGGTCGTAGGATAGTTAAATTTGGGACATATTGATAACGGTGACAATATTGATATATTGATAACTTCTCAACATTGTCACCTGTTTCTTTTATAGTTTCCTAAATTCTAGGATGTAATTGACTTAAAAGCTTAAATACTAGCGTTATTCTATATCATGGGCATATTCTCTATGGGATTGACCCAAACCATTGTTGACTTTTTTATTGAAAATGTCTGTTTTATACTTTATCAGGAGTGTGAGTTTGAGCGTTATAAAAAACTGGCGCCGTTTACGGGGAATATGACTTAGGATTAGATTAATTTCTTTTGTTGAACTTTTACTCATTATTTCCTATTAACATTTTTATTTTCTTTTTTTTGACGTGTCACAAGTTAGCATGGTAAAAAAGCGGCCAAAATGTGACCACGGCCTCAACAGGTATCTTGATAAAGTCTGAGCAATCATGATATCTATGTCGTGCAACGAAGTTAAATCAAGAACTAATTGGGAGGCCACCCAAGATGATTTTTCATTTTTATGTGTTTTTTCAAGTGTGAAGGATTTAAGTCATAAACCAAAATTTTTGAGCCTGAACATTGAAAATAGGGCGTAAAACATCTGAATAATGCATCGGGCAACACACAAGCCAAGTAGCAGACGACCAGGAGCGAGGCTGTTATACCCCGAGAACCCAAGGATCAAACCCTAGAGGTCAAACAAGGAAAACTGAAGGCACCAAGTCACTGAACGAGTCATTCTGTGACCCGTGAGGATGGACCACGAGTCATAGGGTGACTCGTGGTGAGGGACTGGAGCCAAGTTTAGAAGATAGAAGTTGAAGTCACCACGGGCATGACCACTAGTCGTGGTCATTCCTCACGACTCATGGAGTCAGCCGTGGTCAAGGGAAATGAGTAAAGGAAATGGGGTTGGCAGTGTACATGATAGAAGTTGACCACGACTCATTGGAGGAAGTAATGAGTCATGGTGAGAGTCGTGGGAAGAGGTGAGTGAGAAATGAAGAAATAAGGCAGTGTACTCAACGAGTCGTGGTCACCCCTAATGAGTCATAAAGTGACCTGTTACGAGCCTAGGAGAAAAGATGATGTACTGCACTTGATGAGCGAAGTAACGAGTCGTTGCCCTGGGCCACGAGTCGTCAGCTCGTCCATTAGGACCACATGGTAGTTATTTTATGCAAATTTAGTAAGGGTCTTTTCATAATTCCTAAATTCCTAAAGCCTAAACTACATCATTTTAGCCTATGAAAGGTGGGTTTTAGAGGGGGAAACTACCGTAAAGTCTTTATTCATGCATGCAAGAGAATAGTAGAGTGATAGAGAGGTGATCAAAGGGTGGTTCAAGGTTTCTTCTTCAATTTGTTCAAATTCCTTTTTAGGCATTCAAGGGAGAGTAAGATTATGTCTCCATCAGGTATGTAGGTTTATGAATGGGTGGTTTCTTCTATGCCCATGCCCAATCCCTCTCTAAAAAGTATGAAACTCTATGATCTATCTATGGGGGTTTTACCCAAAGGCATGAATTATCTATTTCTACGCATGGGTATAATTGATTATGATTTTATTATAGAAATGTGAAGCATGGGCTAATTTTATAATGATTTCAATTAAAATCTTTTTTCTAGCCTTATGAATGTTGAAGCCCATTGATGAGATGATCATGAGAAGTGATATTTGTGAAGTATATGTGATAATGATGGGATCCTATGATAAAAAGCATGATTTTAAGCTACCCATGTTTATAATAATATTTTCGATGAGAATTGAGTATTTCTAAGTATTATAAAGTTTTGGGTAATTCCCACATGTTAAGTTTAAATGATGATTTTCCCGAACTAAGCTTACCACATTTTTTAGAGCGAAGACACCAATTTGTTTTCAGCTTGTGGTATGTTTTGAACTAAAGCTTCCCATATGCATGATTTCATATTTGAGATGTATTTGATCATTTAGCGTCGTCAATAGACGATGTTGAGCTTTTTTATATACGATGTAGAGCATATGAATGTTTTGGGAGTATTGTCTAGCACCAAGTAGACTATGTGTTGATCACCCTATGCCTCAGAACTACGTGTCAATGTATGTTGATACTATTATATGACTTGGGGAATCCCTTGTGAGCTTCCCCTTTCCCGAATGGGCCTTCAACTTAATATCAATATCATGGTAGCATCCTTAGCCCTAGAAAGGTTTTGGACAGCTCTTCCTACTTGAGTGTAATAGTCGGGACCACATAAGCTCTATCCTGGTATGTCGGTTAAAAGATGAGTCTCCCATTGTTCCTCATGATTTAAGATATACATATTCATTACTTATGAGATTTATGTAAACGCATGTTCTAAAGATTGTTTGACTCAATGTTCAACTTTTACTTATAAATGTCAGAATTCATCTTTGAGTCAATCGATTCAGTTATGATGTTATGAAGAGGTCATGATTTCAGAAAGAATGCATGCAAGTCCTACTCTCAGTTTTCTGATGTTATGTTTTAGTTAATGCATTGTCTTTAAATTATTTTACTTACATTTGCGATTTTTCTTACCTTGCATACTCAGTACATTTCCTGTACTAACTGCATACCTCTATGCTATATCATTTCATGATACAGGACCCGACTCTCAGCATCAGACCCACTCCTAGTCAACTTATCGGAGTTAGCGTTGCTTTATTGGTGAGTCCTCATCTTTTGAGGACTAGACTATCCATCTTTTCTTTATGTATTTCAGTTTCAGCTAGTTGAGTTAGTTGGGGTTTTGTCCCATCAACTCATCATTATTAGAGGCTACTCAAACATATGTATGTATTCAGCTTCAGATTTTATATTCTGATGTTATATTCAAGTTAGACTTCCGCTATGATTGTATTGATGGTTATTCAGTTCTTGATTGAGTTAGATGTATGCTTATACCATGGGTCGACTTGGGGTCTCTCGGGGCTCCTTGTCCCGTGTCATGATCCGGCCTTCGTTTGGGTCGTGACAGGGGCGCAGGCAATGGCACCGCAAGGCCTGGCGTGATGCACAGGCTATTCCATGCATTGTGTTTCATGGCACACAGGCTAGATGAAGCAGTGAGCAGTGTGACACGNGTGTTTCATGGCACACAGGCTAGATGAAGCAGTGAGCAGTGTGACACGCTGCAGTGAAGGAGCCTTGAGAGCCGTATCGCAGAGAAGGGGTCATTGGCGAAAATTTTATGGGTTAAACCGTAAATTCCAGCCCATGGGAGTACTTTAAAAGGCCTAAACCTAATTTTTTTGTCCAGCTCATTTGCATGAAATCCGTGCCGCACACCCCAATATTCTCAAGAAATCTCTCTAGAAACTTCATATTTTCTTCAAATTTCTCCAAACGTTTTCACCAAAATCACAAAACAAATCATTCTTCTTGTGAAACCTCCATAAATGGCACCATAATCAAGGAAGGGGAAAGGAATGTGTTCTTCAATCCAAGGGTCAAAAAGTTCAAGGAGAACTAGTGAAGAGGAGCATGAGGATGTGAGTATGGCACCACAACCAATGAGGCATTATGGGCTCCGTTGGGTCACGGAGCAACAAGGAAAAAATGATTTAAAGAGAATAAAGAATCAAAGTGCTCACATGACATGTTTATTGATAGAAAAAGTTTAGCATATGCATTTCCTCGCATTCTAGATAGATTGCACACTCTGGGTCTTGATTTTGTATTTAATGCTCCTGGTGATTGTAATTAAATATGGTGAGGGAATTTCTCGCTAATTGGGAACCTAAGGAGTGGTTGAACCAAGTCAAAATTAGGGGACAAATTATCAATTTTTCACCTTTTGCTTTGAATAGATTGCTTGGTATGCCTAATATTGAACCACAACCCCTTGGGAAAATTGTAAAGAAACCCCCTTATAGAGACATTAGACATATTATTAGTGGCCCTAAATCAGTTTCAAGGTGGACTCGCCACTAATAATTTAGGTATCATGTTTCATTTCCATATGCTCACATGAATAGGGAGGCATGTGTTTGGTTGAAGATTATCTGTGCTTGTTTAGTGCCTGGGAAGCATATAACCCATGTGACTAGGGAGAGAGTTTTTCTTTTGTATGCTCTAATGACAGGGATGCCAATAAACATGGGTGTAACCATTAAGAATGTGTTAAAGAGAGCAAGGGTGAAAAAGGGACAAAGCTTTGGGTTTTGGGGTCTCTTCACTTGATTATTGCGTGGACATGATATTGAGGAGGAAGAAGCAGACTATAGAACTATTTATGATCCTAGGGGAATTGACGTGACAAAAACAAAGGAACCCGAAGGTATAAATGGTCCAGTCCTTTCAATCAATGAGCGTAATGCAGGAATTGAACATGTTATGTCACTTATATGGTATGCAAATGCTATAGTTAAGAATAAATGGAGTGATTGAGGAACATATGTAGTAGCTCAACATGGATTATCCTCTGAATGAACATTCACGAGCCCTTTGCGGAGTTGGGCCTGGATTTGAGGAGCCCATTGATGATGACGTGGCCACAGAAGATGAGATGGCAAGAGTAGACTCTAACAAAGAGTTTAGTGATGTAGAGGAGGAGGATTTTGAGAGGGGGGCAGGTGCTCGTGCCCCCATAGACGACAAAGAATAGAGGCCCAAGGAGTTCTTCTTTCACTCTTTTACTATATGCATTATTGTCCCCAGTTCTACCGATAAAGTATGGGGTGGGAGAAGTGAACTTCATAATACCCCACATGCCTTAATTACTAAATTTGCACATGGTTGGCCTAGTTTTTTGCAGATTAGCGACTTATCTTGCATACTTGTTGATATATAGTAGATTTTTTTAGTTTTATTTTGTTTTGGGTACCTCCAGTTTTTATTTTTGGTACTTTTTTGATGGATAGTCCCTTAGAACCGACTAGAGAGTCAAGATTTTTATTTATTCTTTTAGTCATTAAGTCATGACTTTTACCGATTATGGATGGATGATGACCTCTTAAGGGTAAATTAGTCATTAGGAAGAACAAGAACTTGGATCTTACAAATGCTAGGTGCTTCACTTAGGTATCATTGAGGCTTCATGGAATTTACTCGAAAATGCATGAATAAGGTGGAAACACTTAGTCTTTTGGAACTTGACTCTTGTACTTGAAGAAATGGGCTTAATTATGTTATGCATGCAATATGGATATATGTGTTTATGTGATCTTAATTTCCATTGTTAAACCATTTTGTGTCATTGTGTGAGTAAGGAATTTTTTATATGCTCCATGCATGCAATTTGATGTCCATAACTTTCCCAATGTGTGTGCAAAACACAATAAGAATGATGGATTTAGGAAGTGATATAGCCGTTTCTTTGGTAACCTTGTTATTATCCTATTTTACCTACCTTTATGTAATTGTCCTAGTTAGCCATTTTGAGCCTTAGCCTATTCTTTTAACAGTCATATTACAAGCTTAAATTCCTTTTTGTTCTATTGACTTTTATTTGATCCAAATGACTCGTAGAGCACTTTAATTGAAAAATTTTGTATGAAAGGAACATAAGCGAAAAAGTAAAGGGAAAAGCTAAAAAAAGAGTATGAAAATTAAAAGGAAAGAACAGGGTGAAATTTGCTAAACAAGGAGGGTGATATAGTGGGAAAACAAAAAAAAGAAAGAGCTTTGAAAAAAATGATGATAAAAAAATGTGTGAATGAGCTCAATGTTGAAAAATATCCCTACTAGTCACTTAAGTGAAAATTGAAAAATAAAAGGAGGTATAAGGAGTAAAATGGGAAATTGAATAATGTGTTAAAATTCAAGGTGTTGTGAATTACTAAAGAGATTAGGGAGATTAGTCACTATGTTGGCCGAATAATCCCTACAGTTCCTTAGCCTACATTACAACTATGTTAAGTCCTAATTGATCCTTGATTCAAAATTCTATATTAGTGGAGTACTACACTAAGGGCAAGCCTGTGGGTCATCTTTTGCATGCATGTTGAGTTCTCTGGGAGATTGAGCAGAAATTATTTTATTTATGCCCAAGTTTACATTGATTTATATCTTGTATGAGAAAGGGCATCTCTCCAAATTTTGAAGGGCACAATGGTAAGACTTTGGTATATTTTGATTACTAAATTTCATATGATTCATGTTGGCCCAAAATATGTCTTGATGAGTTAGTATTCAAAAGCTAAGTGAACTCAAACTTTGACATTTTAATGTTGATCCTATAAGCATATGAGTAAATCATTGGAGCTTTATTTAATTGTCTCATGATTGTAAGTGCAAGTAGACCTATTTGTAGGATGAATTTTGTGGTTAAAATTGTGAAGAGAAGTAGTAGATTCTCCAAGGACGAACAATAGTTTAGGTGTGGGGTGGTGATGAAGGGCATATTTACACAATTCTTAGCCATATTTTGCCCATATTTTGCTATGTTTCGAGAAAATATTATGTGTCTTTGCATGTGTTTTATGATATATATATTTTTGAAAAGAGCTAACACACATGATTAGATGCTTTCAGGACTAAAAGTGATGGACTTGGGTGTATTTGAAGCTTTTGGAACGAAGATGAAGAAGTCGGGTTGAACAAGGCATGATCACAACATGTAGCACTACACTAAGGTACCTGTGAAACCAACAACGCAGAGTGCAGGCCTTACTACGCGACCAAAGGCTCGACGCGTGTCCATTGCTGTGCGTTCCCAAGCACAGTGCTGATGTGCTGTGAGTTTACAGCACTTTCGAAACTCAAAACTAAGAAAATAGCATGGACATAGGTATTTTTATATGAATATATGGAACTTTTTCTTTGATTACAAGACAAATAGGTGTTGGAGCTAGAATTTGTAAAAAAGATAGCCTGAAAGTGCAGAAAATGGGCTTAAGTCACAAGTCTCAGTATGAGCTGTAGGTTGACGCAACAAGTTGTACTGAAGGTTGTGAAAACTTTCAAATGGCTATGTAATGAAGAGTGCATCCTACGACTCTTAGTATGAGTCATACAACGTTTGTACAGGCGGTAGCATTGAGTCATGGAAAGATTTAGAATATTTGCACAAGAGGTTGACTCCTGACATGGATAGACAGTACGAGTAGTGGCGTCATGGTACGAGTCGTACCATCACACTCATGACAAACTTCAGCAAAATTGAGAAATCTCAGGGTCAAGCCACGTAAGAACCGTACGACTTGTAGGAAGCATGTACGAGTCATACCAAGGCCCAACACTTAGCCAAATTTCAGCAATCCAAGGACATATGTATAGCAAGTACGACCCATACAATCCTGCTATGGGTCGTATGATCTATTGTGGCCCAGGCGACATCAGTTATGAAAATTTACCCTGTTAGCTTAGGAAAACGATTCTTATGTCAATGGAGAGAAGTTAGAGAAGATTAGAAGTTGTTAGAGAATGTGAGAGAACATAGAATTGAGTTCATTAGCTTGTGATAAACCTTTTCTTGATTTCTTCTTGATCTTTATGAATTGTTCAAGAGTATTTCGGATATAATCAAAGAAGTTTCTACCATCAATAATTGTAAGTATTTATTTTGTGTTTAATTACGAATGCAAATCACAACCTTGCAACTATGAGAGGCTAAAACCTCCATAACTAGGGTTGTGGGAACCATGGTGGATTAATGATCTAGGGCTGCACAAAAGTTATTCGAAACCAATGCAAAATGCTTGTATTGTATTCTCTTCATGCTTAAATGTTTCTTAACGGTGTACAATGTTAGGAATTTCCCAAATTCTTTACTTGCTTGAGCCTAGAGAAGTAGTGATTAGGAAAAGAGAATTACAACAAAGCCTTAATCTTGATGATCATTGAATTAACTTGAGTTGTGGTTGCAGGATAGTTAAATTTGGAACAAATTGATAACCATTACATTGAAATCGCTCATGAGACCTTACCTGGTGATTGAGTATATTCATCCAATAGGGACGAACCAGTTGTTTGGATGAACCCTAGTTATCAGTTCTACTAGTAAGCATTGGTATTGATCACATGTGTCTACCCGAAGTAGTTATGAACCCATGGGGAACATAAATCCTAGTTAGTCTTAAAGTTTTATTTAACATCACGATTTCAATCATTGATTTTAATTATTATTTTTTCATAAACCCCCCAACTAGAGTAACTAACCAACAAATTCACTTACCAGCGTTAGTCAAGATATTTCATATTTCGTGTGGGTTCGACCCCAACCTCTAGTTGGGTTCTTTATTGACAACGTCCACTTCATACTTCAGCAGGAGGTGTGGTTTGAGTGTTATCAGGCGCGCCAACCCTATCCCACTACCAGCAGTGGAATCCTACTTCAACTAGGAAAAGGAGCTACAAATTCCAAATCAAATCCACAAAGGAACAAAGAAGGCATAAATCTACTATTATAAATGCCCTTTATTTTTATGTAATGAGAGACAAGTTTTGAAAACTTTGAGAAGTTAGACAATTGAGAGTTAGAAGTCTTATTTCACAAAATACATTGAGATACATATTTTTTAATTGTTCTTCCTTATTTCCTGCAATAATCAAGTGAGTTTTTCTTCCAATCATCGTTGTAAGTAGGGGTGGGCATGGTATCTTATGTACCGAATACCATACCGATTCATATATATTACTATTATAATAATAAAAAATATAAAAAATAGTATTAGCACAAAACTAGTTATTTAGACATCGAAACTTTGACTACTCTATCTTAATTGAATTTTTTTTGTGTAATAGATTCAAGAAGAAAATTATTTATATGTTTTTGTTAAATATTTTTAAAATATAGGATGTTAGTATGATATAATCATGATATTTCTTGAGAAGCCAAATTCATAATTCTCTATTGTATAAGTATATGTAAGTTGAAGTCGAATAAACTATGGTTATGGATTTACCGTACCTTAAAATACTGAAATCGAACTTTAGAATACCAAACCATACCGAATTAATTTGGTTTTAATGGTATAGTATTTTAAAAACCGAATACCAAAATTACCATACCGATGTTTTAAATACCGTACCATACCATACCATGCCCATCCCTAATTTTAAGTATTAATTTATGTATTTGTGTATGAATGTTATTAATTTACTTATAATTATGAGAGGCTAAAATGTCCACAACAAGGGTTGTGCGAACTATGGTGAATTAACGAACTAGGATTTGCATGAAGTGATTCTAAACAAATACTAAACGCTTGCATTGTACTATCTTCATCTTTAATATTTCTTAATGTTGCAAATGTTAGGACTTGCTTGAATTCTCTACTTGCTTGAGCCTAGAGAGGTAGAGATTAGGAAAAGAGAAGTACAACAAAGCCTTGATCTTTATAATCATTGTATAACTTGAGTTGTGGTCGCAGGATAGTTAATTTTGAAATAAATTGATAATGGTTAAATTGAAATCACTTATGATACCTAACACGGAAATTGAGTATAGTAATCCAATAGGGACAAAGAAGTTATTTGGATGAACCTTAGTTATCAGTTTTAAAATTAAAGTATTGGGACAGATCACAAGTGTAAAACCCGAAGGAGTTAAGAATCTATGGGGAACACTTACCCTAGTTAATTGTATTAATTTGGAATCAACATTCAACTTCTCAACATTGTTACCTGTTACTTTTATAATTTCCCCCACTTTAGAAAGTAATTGACTTAAAAGCTTAAATACTAGCGTTATTCTATCCTGATCATATTCCTCGAGGGATTGATCCCAACCTTTGTTGGGTTCTTTATTTACAACATCTGCTTCATACTTTCTCAGGAATGTGAGTTTGAGAGTTATTAGGTGTCATGATGGGCAAATTAAATGATAGATCCCAACTGACCCAGCTCGACCCAAATTTTTTTAAATCCACCCGAACCTATTTAAGATGAAAAATTTTGTCCGAAATTTTCTACTTGAACCCACTATTTCCTCCCCTAACTCTCCACTCACCCGCAACTCACTCCTATCCAAATTGAGCTTGAAATTGTGCAATAAATTTGCATGATTTGGTGGAATTATTACTCCAAAACCCTATGCAATAAAGAATCATCCAAGACCTTAGCAAGTAAGTTGTAAAATTTCCATCCTCTTTTCTTGCTAGTAATGGCCAAATAGTATTCTTAATCCTCCACTGATGAAAATGAAGTGGATGAATATGATCATTGGGCTAATTGTGATGATATATTGATTGGTTTAAGGAATAAAACGCTCAAGGAATTTAATTTCTTGTGGGTAGTAAGTTAATGGGAAAAATCCATTGTGGGGACTATGTTGGTAGTTGAAATTGTATATTTTTTTGAACTAAATGGGTGGTGAAGTCTGAGTATCCACCCCTAAAATGTGATTTTCAGCACAACATGTAATACAGAGGGTGAGGACAAGCTTCACGAGCCATCCGATGACTCATGGTATGAAACTACAACTCGTAGGATGACCTATTGGGTCTTTCCCAGAACATTGAAGTTTGAAATTAAAAGTATGGGACTTGCTACGAATCGTGGTATCACACCAAAAATCTTCCCAAGTGGTCATTCCAGAGAACCAGAAAGGGTCACAATCTGAATCAAAATCACGATGCATAGTGTGACACATAAGATCTCACCACGAATCATAATAACGTGTTTTACCAAAACATCATAATACATCCTCAGAAGTTAATATTAGGAACATTAGTATGAATCGTACCACCTTGGTACGAGTCATGCCAGTGAGTTGTAACAGTGAATAGGGTACTACGAGTCTTAGTACAGATTGTACCACCTTGGTACGAGTCGTACTGATGAAGTGTAGTAAGATACTACATACACTCTTTCTTACCTTCATTTTCTGACATCAATGTGTACTAATTCCTTCTCCACAGGTACAATGGCACCAACAAGAATGCCCAGGACAAGACGGCTAGAGATGAAATTGCAGCTCGAAGGGCTTTGAAGGAGGAAGCGTCTGCATCATAGCAGGAGGCAAACTCCCGTAGTGGTTTAGCAGAGGAGTACGATGTGGACACTGATGAGACTGATGATCCATGAACCACCATGGCAGAGGCCAAGTCTTAGGACGTAGTTAACTCAGCTGCTCCAGTAGACCTTCCCCAGTCTAAGCATGGAGATGAGACACAGTCCCATGAGTCCTGTAGTGGATCGAATGCAGAGGAAGGGTCAGTTGAGGATAAATGTGGGGAGGGTTCAGGTGAGGCAGGATATGAGGAGGAAGATGATGAGCAGAGCCCATCTGCAGAGAGCTGTATAATAAGGTGGGGTGTGCCGGGTGCTTGGGAGATCTATCAAGGCCTCACCCTCAAATCGAAGCTTAATGCTTGCTAGAGCATGCTAGAGGATCCATGGATCTTGAACGGTGCACTGAATGGGGTTGAGGAGATGAAATGGTTGTTTGTCTTGTACGATTTCAGCTGGATGGCAAGAACCCTTGACAACTTTAGTGCTGACATGGTCATGGAGTTCTATGCCAACTGCTTGGTGACCATGGAACATCAGACTCCAACTGGGAAAAAGGTGAAGGAGCAGGCCAGATCTGTGAGTGTTAGAGTTCGGGGTAGATCGAGGACATATTGGAGAAAACCAATGCTCGTATGCTATACAAGCCGAATTATTAGGCTCTAGCCTCTACAGCTAAGTTTGACCACCCCATTGAGGCCTTGAAAAGGGTCAAATAGTTGAGTGTTGAGGAGAGATAGAGGCATGTGAGATGGTTACCCAATGTCATACCTGAGGAGAAGAAGGAAGCAAATTGAGTCACTAGTGGAGGGTAGGTCACCAAAGCCTCGATTAATATTGTGAAGGCTTGATGGACCCCAGTTCGCCACATGTTTGCACCTACAACTAATGATAACACTTTGAGCAACTACAGAGCAAGCTTGGTGGTGAGTATAATGTTAGGATATGCTATCAACAACTCACGGATCATGGCAGAAAATATATGGGATCTAACTCTACTATTGAGCACTACAATTCTATTCCTAGGTCTCATATATAGGTTCTGTAGGGAGGCAGGTTTCCAGATCATAGCAGAGATAGATGCCAGAGTTAGAGGCACAATGACTATAGATATTGGTCTTATAAAGGATAAGATAAACCTGGTGACCTAGGTTAGAGAACTAGCAGTAGTCATGACACCACTGGTAGCAAAGGGCGAGTGATGTGCTGTGAGTTTACAGTACTTTCGACGCTTAAAACATGGAATGTAGCATGGACTTAGGTGTGTTTATATGGACATGAGGTTCTTTTACTTTATTTTAAGGGAAAATAGGTGTTGGAGTGAAAATGTGTAGATTACTTTATTTTAAGGGAAAATAGGTGTTGTAGTGAAAATGTGTAGAAGGTGCATAAAAGTTGCAGATTTTGGGCCAAGTATCAATCTCAGTACGAGTCGTACCAAGACTGTACAAGTTTTACTGAGACTCATGGAAAATCCAAAAAGATTGGTACAAGACAAAGGGATTGTACGACTTTCAATATGAGACGTACCATCCTGGTAAGAGCCGTAACTTGTGTCATAGAATACTTCAGTGAAATTTGCACAGTTCAAGTCTCCTGATACAGGTAGCACTTATGGATCGTAGCATCTACCTACAACCTGTACAAGAAGTCGTGGAGTACTTCAATGATTTTTGGGACTTGGAAGATCTCATGCTATGAAAAGTTGATACGAGTCGTAGGAATAAGGTACGAGGCGTACCAAGACACTGGTAGAAACCATCAGAAGATGCCAGAGTTCTTAGTAGAAAACCATGACTGGATTGTACGACTTGTAGGATCTTGTTACGAGTCGTCCCAGAGGCCAACATTTAGCAAATTCTGTAGAAGTCAAGGGATGTACGATACAAGGCACAAACCATACAATCCTTTTACAAGTAGTATGAGGAGTCGTATGAAGTGTCGGCGCCAAATTTGGATATTTCCATGTTAACTTAGGAAAAGGATTTTATTATCTGTATATATATTTTTAGGTTTCTTTTAGTCCAAAAGTTGTTAGAGGGCAATTATTATCAGTTTGTAATCAGTTTTTGACAATATTGGAGAGTAATTCTTTAGACCATAACTTGGACTTTCTTAATTGTTCTTGAATTTATTCAACATCTTCTCTTGCAATATTCAAAGAAGGTTTTCTTTCATTCATCGTTGTAAGTATTTAATTATGTGATTGTCTATGAATACTAATCATAATCTTACTATTATGAGAGGATAAAACCTCCATAACTAGGATATTGGGAATCATGGTGGATTAACAAACTAGGGTTACACAAAGTGATTCAAAACCAATGCTAAATGTTTGTATTGTATTCTCTTCATCTTTAACGTTTCTTAATGAAGTGCAAGCATTAATATTTTCCTGAATCCTTTAGTTGCTCGAGCCTACAGAAGTAGAGATTAGGAAAAAAGAATTACAACAAAGCCTTTATTTTTATGATCATTTTATAACTTGAGTTGTAGTCACGGGATAGTTAATTTGGAAAAAATTTATAATGGTTAAATTGAAATCACTCATGCGATCTAACCCAATGATTGAGTAAAGTCATCCAATAAGGATAAATCAGTCATTTGGATGAACCCTAGTCATCATTTCTACAAGTAAGTATTGGGATAGATCACTAGTGTAAACCTGAAGTAGTTATGAACCCATGGGGAACACTTACACTAGTTAATTGCATATCTTGATAAACAAAATCTGAGTTTCAATCTTGTTTTAATATTGTTTTTCTATAAACCCGCCCAATTTGGAGATAACATACCTAAAAGCTTAAATACCAACATTAGTTTAGTTCTTACGAGATTCCCTGTGGGTTTGACCCCAACCTTTGTTGGATTCTTTATTGAAAACATCCATTTCATACTTTATCAGGAGTGTAATTTTATGCATTATCAAAACGTGGCACTGTTGCCGGGGAATACGACTAAGATTAGAATAATTGCTTGTGTTTAACTTTTGATTATTATCTCCTCATTTACATTTTCTTTTTGTTTTTGACACCCGCAAATGCCAAGTACTCGACGGAGTGAAAACCCCCTGATTCCTCTTAATCTTGAATTAGAGCGAACATTTTGAAGAATGGAGAACCAAGAGCAAAGAGAAGCCCATCTTGCTGAAGAAGCCATGAAAGCCGAGCTAGCGCAACAAGCTGCACATCAAGAAGCCGATGATGCTCGGTTGTAAACACTAGATGCCAAGGAAAGGGCAATAGAGGCTATAGATATGTCCCTCAGTTCTTTGATAAGGATGACCCATATATTGATGTAGTCAGGTCAACTAGAGCTATCGTACCACCACCTTTTCCTGTTGGGAAAAAGTTTGACATCACTAGCACTATGATAGAGTTGCTGAATACGAAAGGGGTGTTTAATGGTCATCCACTGGATGATGCCAACCTGAACTTGATGAACTTCATAGGTATATGCAAGGCGCATAGGTTGCCTAGTGTCAGTTAGGATGAAATAAGGCTGAGATTCTTCCCTTTCTCTCTTTCTAGGGAGGCCACTTTATATCAGAGCTGCCCAACGACTGCATTACCAACTAGAGGGAGATCAAATAGGCTTTCCTTGAAAGGTTTTTCCCACCCTCTACGATGCTACAACTTAAGGGTGAGATCTAAAATTTTTCGATAACTGAAAATGGAGGAACTTCATGAAACCTGGTTAAGATTTACGAAGAAGTTGACCAACTTCCTAAACCATAAAATTCCTGATGACAGTTTGTAAGAGATATTTTATAGGTCATTGAATAATGGCACTAAAGTTATAGAGGTTACTGTGGCGAGAGGAGAACTTATGAGTCACACATGGGAAAAAGTGGCCACCATTCATGACAGAGTGACTAAAACCAACAGGCCTAGCACACTAGTGAAGCAGAAGAAGCTAGTGGTACATATGATATTGGTATTACTGCAGACCGGCAAAAGAAGGAGTAGGAGCGTGATCAGGAATTGGCCCACATGCGTACTTCATTAGACCTGCTCACAAAGAATATCATGGGCGTTGGGTTTAGAATGGTTAATGTAGTGGGAACTCAAGGACAAGAACCAGTGTAGGAGCATTCAGATTCTGAGGAGGAGGCTAACTTCTTAGACAACCAGGTGGCGGGTTTTTTGTCCAATGCCCAAGGATCTGGATAGGACTCTTGGCACTAAGGTTCCAGAAATCCAGGTCGGAACCAATATCGGGACAACTACAACCAAAATGGATACAGAGACAGTAGCTGAAGTCTTGAGCGAGAGGGAGAATGGAGAATAAATTATTGTTAGTGCAACGACCAAAAAGGATTCTATGTGCCTCCTAATGCACATGAGGGGGAGGCTTGACAGTCAAAATTTGAAAGCATGATGGCTAAGATGCTCAAGGAGGTAAGATCCATTATGGAGTAGCTTAAAAATATTCATGGAGATATATGTTGCATGGGCCAGAGAGTTGAGTCGCATGCCACATCTATCAAGAAAATAGAGCAGCAGCTGGGTCAACTATCGACATCCCTAAATCGTAAGAAAAAGGGAACACTACCTAGAAACACAGTCAAAAATTGTCACGATCCAAACGTACACCCAGATCGTAGACACGGGACAAGGAGACCCAAGAGACCCCAAGTAGACCCATGGCATTAGCATACATCTAATTCAATTACATTAGCGGAGGACATAACATAGAGAATGTAATCATAACATAGCATAAGCAAAAATCAGTACAAGACTTAAACAATACGGCGGATTACAACTTGTAGTCTGATAAGCCTCTAAACATGAATGGCGGATTGATGGGACAACTCCCCAACTAATCCAACATTTAGAAACTGAAGGAATAACATAGAGTGTGAACATGTAGCCCTCAGAACATGATGAATCACCAAGTGCCCTGAGAGCAAGTCTGAATCTATCTATAGGTGAGGATGAGCTTGAGAACTAGGACTTGTATCATGAGACGATACATCATAGAAACTATGCGGTCAGTACGTGGAATGTACTGAGTATGCAAGGTAAGTAAAATGGACATTTAAAACATATATAAGTTCATAAAAGATCGTAAGAATAGGACATCATGCTTGTATCATAAATTGTTATAACAAATCATACGACTCAAGGTTTTCAAAACATTCATGACATAAACATAGTCATAATAATAATAGAAGAGATTTCTTAACATAACTTGAGCCATCATACATAATCATAACATGCATAAATCATGAGGGACAGTGGGAGATTCTCTTAACCGACATACGCCATATGAGTACACATGAAGCCCGACTTGTAGCCCTAGTCGAGAGGGTGTTCGTACCTTGCCAAGGGTAGGAACCATGAAGGGAGTTATCACACATGAAAAGGGCCATTTGGGCCATGGACAAACAAGAAAGGGGTCCCAACATACTTACGGTGGAACGTAGTTCATGAGATCTGGGGCTTAACTAGAGCCCTAAACCTACTCGATGTTCGATACTACTCCCAAAACATATATAGTGCTCATAATAATACATACATGAGTTCATGAGCTAGTTAAATCATGATAATTTTAAATATGCTTGAACATACGTGAACTAGTCATGACTTGAGGCCCGTGAGTCAGCCAAAAATATAATTTATAAATCATAGGTTCATGCATAGTTGTAGATCATACATATAACTTTAAAATCATCAAATCATAGTGCGTATTTAAATAAATTCATATTTCAAATCATAAATCATGCTGGGCTTTTAAATATTAATAATGAAAATAGTAGATCATAACTCGACTCATCATGGGGCATGCACAATGAAGCTTAATTTCTTAGAAATCAAAATCAACAATATTATAATCAATTTAAATCTCAAAAGATGATCAAAATCCAGAGATTACGATAATATTTCAAAATCACAAGAACCATAATTAAATCATTAGTTTTTATACAAATAAAAGACAAAACCCCATGAGTTTTTAAATAAATTTTGAGTAAAATCATAGAGTAGGAGCATGGGNTTGAGGACCTTACGTACCTAGAATTATCAAATTCTAACCCTTCTTAGAAGTCCAAGAATGAAATTGAATGGATTGAAGTGAAAAGCTTGAAATCCCCTTAGAAAAGCTCTTGATCACCTCCTAAATTTCATAAACTTGCATGCATCGAAGGAACACACTTAGAATAGGTTTTCCCCTACTAAAAACCCAGTAAAACAAGCTTAAAACGACGTAGTATATGGCCTTAGTATAAGGAAATGACGGAAGTACCCTTACTGATTACGCAGAAAAATGCCCACTGGACCAAACAACGGACGAACCAACGGGCCATTGGAAGATACCACGACCTGTGGTATCCGCCCGTGCTAAGCACAACCCCAATCCATATCTCGAAATCAAACCACGGTCATAGAGGACAGGTCGTCCTAAGTTCCAACGGGTCGTTCCTTCAGTTGTTGTTTCCTTCTTCTAAGACTATGCACTTCTATTCAACGAGCCTCACCATGACTCGTTGTAAGATACAATAGGCTATTGCAAGCTATGACTCTTCACAATAGGCTATTGCAAGCCACAGAGGGTCATCGCATGACCCATTAAACTCCCCAACTGCTAAGCCCATCTTCTACCATGACCACTAACAATGACTCGTTCTTTGTACAACGATTCATTACATCAATCGTTGCCTCCACTACCACCTCAACACCTAAACCCACAACTGCTAACAACAGCTCGTGGTTACCTACCATGAGTCATTGTACCTCTCATCTTGCAACTTTTTCGCCAATTTTAAGCAGTTTTGCATTTTAGCTTCCCGAGTATACTCTTAGGAACTTCCGGGGTATTACAAAAATCCTAAGGATGATAGTCACTATATGGCTTTGATGACTAGGAGTGAAAAGACCAAAAATGATCTTCCTCTGCCAGTTGTAGCTGAAATCTAAGGAAGAAAGAGATCATGATTGATGATGATGATGAGGTTGTTGAGAAAGAGCTTAAGGAAGAGGCTGAGTTGACTGAGGCTCCAGTTGGTGAAAAAGAGTCTAAAGCTTAAAAGGGTAAGAAACAAGGGTCTACACAGATCTATAAGGCTATCCCACGACCACCACCACCGTTCCCTCAAAGATTAAAGAAGACGGCGAGAGATGATAAGTTTCAGAAATTTCATTCTATGCTTAAACAATTATCTGTAAACATACCATTCGTCGAGGCATTGGAGAAGATGCCTGGATATGCCAAATTTATGAAGGACCTTGTTACCATGAAAAGGCTCGTGAGCTATGAGCCAGTAGGTAGCTTGCATCATTGCAGTGCCATAGCCTCACGGGTCCTTGCCCAGAAAAAGGAGGATCCAGGTGCCTTCACCATTCCATGTACTATTGGTGACATTGAGTTAGAAAAGGCACTCTGCAGCTCTTGATGGCCGACCATACTATGAAGAAGCATGTGGGGATCCTATTTGATGTGCTTGTCAAGGCTGACAGATTCATATTCCCAGCAGACTTCATGATCCTAGATTATGAGGTTGACTTTGAAGTCCCCATCATTTTGGAGAGACCATTCATTTCCACTCGGAGGGCTTTAGTACATATTGAGGTTGGCCAACTGAAATTCAGGCTTAATAAAGAGGAGGTCACTTTTAATGTCTGCCGATCAATGAAGCAGCCAAATGAGTTTAAGGTGGTCGCAACAATTGCAGATGATTCTATGTTTCTTGAAAAAATCTGAGTAGTCAAGAGACTAGCGTCGTGCCGTGATGTTATATAAGGCGCTTCTTGGGAGGCATCCCATGAGGTTGTTTGGTGTATTCTGAGTAACTGAACAACCTGCATCATGCCGTGATGTTAAATCAAGCACTTCTTGGGAGGAAACCCAAGATTATTGACTTATGCGTGCTCAATGTGCAGGTGAAAAAAAAATAGGTTGCAAAAAAATTTCAGTACATACTTGTACTACGAGCCTCAGTATGACTCGTAAAAGCATTGTACAGACCGTAGTATGAGTCGTGGTGAGAAGCAAAGATATGACCTGGTGCATGAGTTCATGGTATGGTTGGTCCTACGACTCCTAACTCCATTGTATGGGTCGTGGTACTCACTATAGGTATGAACTATGCAAAGGTTGGAACTCAAGTTCAAAGTGACCTACGAGTCATTGTACAATATGTACCTCTATGGTATGAGTCGTATGATGTGCTCGTAGGTCAACAAGTATGTTCTCTTAAATCTCTGCTACGAGTCCTAGGGACGAGTTTTTAAATTCTGAAATTTTTGGACCCGACTCTCACGCAAACACATCCTCAACCCACGATTTCCTCCCATGAATACCTCAAACCCGTAACTCAAGAAAACTCATCGATAAAGCTTAGATTTGTGCAAGATTAACATCGCACAAGTCGAATTCCTACCCTAGTCACTGAATCACGAATGAAGTTGAGCAAAATTTGCAAAAATCAAGTAAGTAGTTATTCTTTGAGTTGAATAAAATGAACTTTGTGCTTATATGAACTTTTTTATTAACCGTGATCCCTCAAAATTCATGAAAATTGATGAGGAAAATAATCAGTAACTTGCTCTGTAATTGTGTTGGCTAGGTAGAATTCTAACATGGTTAGAACTCGAGCATTAATTGTAAAGAATTAAGTTACGAGATGTGAATCATAATGGGAGAACTGGGTAGTTGTAAAAGTTTGAAAAATGAATGCCTAGATTGGGGAATTCTAAGTACCCAATACAAAATTGAAGTTACTTTCACAACTAACAAGAACAAAGGCAAGGACAGGCTTTACAAGCTTTCCTACGACTCGTCGGTTCATACTACGACTTGTAGGACGGCTCATTAGGATTGTCCCAAGATAAATATATGTAAATTAATTGGTACAAAACCTAGTATGACCCGTGGTATCCTACTAGAGTCATACCAAGCGATCATACTAGAAATCTGAAAAGGGTCAAGTCCAAAGGCAACTGTACAACCCTTAATATGACTCATGGGATTGACTTATGGGTCATACCATGACTCGTGGAAAAGTAAAGAATAAAGGTTTTCAAGGGGTATCCTCAGACGTCTCGTGGTATGGATTGTACAATCATGGTATGAGTCGTACCTCAGTGTCATAACAGTGATCCAATACACTACGAGTCTTAGTACGGATTTTATATCATAGGTACAACTCGTACTGAAGACCCATGGAAAAATTCAGAGGTTATTTTCTTGTTTTATTTTTCTCAGATATGAATTTCTATCCCTTTATCTCCACGGGTACAATGACTTTGAAGAAAAAAGCAACCAAAGCCGCCAAAGACAAAGCCATAAGGGCAGAGATAGCTGCTCGGATGGCGTTGAGAGATGAACCCTCTGACTCTAAACATGCAGGAAACACTCCTAGTGGTTCAGTGGAAGAGTACAGGGTTGATACATCCGACACCGATGGGACAGAAACCATTAAGGCACAAGCTAAAGCCCAGGCCGAGGTGGCCACTTCCACATCTGCTGACGCCCCCCAGCCTGAGGAGGGAGTTGAGGAACAAGTCCAAGAATCTGGGAGTGGCTCTAATAATGATGAGGGGTTTCAGGAGGCCCAATTTTGAGATGGAGATAGTGAGTCAGATTCTGAGGATGAGGCAGCGATGATGAAGGTGAGAAAACTCCGCCTAGGGAGAATCGCATTATTCAGTAGAGAGTACTCGGTGAGAAAGTGATCTATGATAAGGGTCTCTCTCTCACTGCCAAGAACAAACTTAGGCGGAGTAATCAAGAAGAACCGTGGATCCTCACCAATGCGCTAAATGAGGTGAAGGAGATGAAACGGATGTTCAGCTTTTATGAATTCGATTGGATGGCTAGAACCCTAGATCGATATAGTTCAGATATAGTCCGAGAATTTTATGCCAATTATTTGGCTACTATGGAGCAGAAAGAAAAGGATGGGCAGAAGTTAAAATATCATCTCAAGTTGGAGAGTTTAATGATGCGAGGCCACACCATTGACATATTCGAGCGTACTACTATTCGGGTATTATATAGGCCTAAGATCATAACACCACATACTACACCTGAGTTTGACTACCGGGTGGACGCCATGTAGAACATTAAGAAGATAGGTATTGAGGAGAGGAAGAATTAGATAAAGTGGCTTTCTGGGGTCATTGCTGAGGATAAGGAGGATGCAGAATGGGTGACTAGTGGAAAGTAGGTCACCAAATCATCACTGAATTTCATAGAGAAAGCCTGCATTACGCTAGATTGCCACAGGTTGGCACTGACTATAAACGACAACACTGTCAGTGCAAATAGAGCAGCATTAGTGGTGTGTATCATGTCAAGATACACCATCAAAATTTCGAGGGTCATTGTAGAGGAGATCCAAAATTGGGCTATGGGATTGAGCACTACTATCCTATTCCCAAGTCTCGTGTTTAGATTATGTGTGAAAGCAGGCCTTAAGATGCGGTCTGATAAAGACCGGGTTGATTGAAGGGTAGCAGACAGTGGACATAGCGTTGATCCGGAATGAAATAAACCTACTGAGCTGAGTGAGACTTGTTCGGTTGTCTGGATGACTACACGCAAGTGCACGTGGTCGAACAAGTAGTAAGTGGCTCAAGTAAGCCTAGTATCGATCCCATAGGGACTGGACTACGGGGAAAAA